>JANGZZ010000504.1:0-12522 GCA_026225955.1 Clarireedia paspali | reverse complement strand
AATAATATATTTAAAATAATATTATTTTTATTTACTTTATATTAAATTATTAATAGAAATCTTAATATAAATTATATAATTAAAACTAATTTAAAGTTTAATTATAATATTAATATTATTATTATAATATTTAATTTTTAAAAGATATTTATTAATATATTATAATTAATATATATTATTATTAATAACTTCTTATTATTTTAAATTAGTTATATTATTTTATATAAACTTTATACTAATATTATTATTTTTAATTTAGATAACTAATATCTTATCTTTATATTTTATAATTATTTTAATAAGAATAATATTAATTATATAGTTATATTAAATAGAGATTTATTTATAAATATATTATCTTTAATATAATATAAGATAATTTTAGTACTTTTTACTTTTAATATATTAAAGTTTATATATATTAGTTTATTAAAGTTTATATAAATTAAAGTTTACTTTTTAATTAAAATTATTTTAACTTTAATAAATATTATTTTCTTTATTTTTAATAACTTTTAAAAAGCTTTCTTAATTATAAAATTTATATATACTTTATTATTATAAAGTACTTTTTTTAATAATTATATTTTATATTTTTATAAAAACTTTATAATTTCTATATATTATTTTATAAATTATTAAAGATAATTTATAATTTCTAGAAACTATTTTAAATTCTATAATAATTATAAGAACTTAATATAAATAATTATTATTAATCTTTTATTTATTATTAAAAGTTTTAATTTATTTACTTTATATTTTAATATTATAATTAATAGATAATTAATAAAGTATTTACTAACTTTGATTATAATATTATATTTAATAAATCTTATTAAAACTTATTAAATATATATTATATAATCTTCTTTTATTTAACTAATAATAATAATATTATTAATATATATTTTAATAAAATCTTTGAAATTTTGAAAAATAAGATTTATTTAATATTAAATATATATTAGTATATTATAAAACTTTATTAGAATATATTTAAATATATACTATTTTATATATATAATAATTATAAAATATCTTTAAAATTTAAAGTAAACTCTTTATTAAAAAAAGAAGATTATATAATTTATAATTATAATATATTTATATTTATAGATAATTTATAAAATCTCTTTTTATAATAATATTAAATAAATATTTAATATATATAATTTATTAAAGTTATAAATATTTATTATTACTTTTAACTTTTCTATTTTATAAAATATTAATCTTTATATTATAAATATTAAAAATATAAATAATATAAATTATATTATTTTAATTAATTATTTTTAATTTTATAAATCTTTAAAAACTTTCTTTATTATTATTTGATTATAGTTTAATAAAGAGTATTATTTTATTTTAAATTAGATTTTATTTAACTAATTTAATTTTAATTCGATTAATATTTATTAATTTTTTAAAATATAAATAAATTCTATATCTTTTTATAATATCTTTAAAAATTTATTTAAAAAGTTATTAAAAACTATATTAGTTTCTTTATCTTTATAAATCGTTATTTTTATATAATATATTATTTACAACTTTTTAATTATAATTAATTATTTTTTTAATAATTTTATTAATATATATATTATTAGTTCTATTAGTTTTATAATATTATTATAAACTTATAAAATTTAATTAAAATTAAAAGATTATAAATAATTTAATATTTAATTTTTTTATATAAATATTATTATTTTAATATTATTTCTTTTTATTATAATTATAAAATTATTATTAACTATTAGAATATATAGAGATAATTATATTTATTTTAATTTAAATAACTAGTTTATATTTCTTTTCTTTATATTATAATATATAAATATTAATATTATTCCTTCTAATTATATTATTTAGTTTTTATTAGATTTAATTAGTATTTAATAAACTTTCTTAATATTTATTAAAATATTAATAATAATATTAACTTTATATAAATTAATATATATAATTTATTTAGAATTAATAATATTAAATTATTTTAAAACTAGAATATTATTATTTATTATTATTTTTATTATTAATATATTTATAAAATAAACTTCTTTATAAAAATATATTATTATTATTTTATTATTCTTTTTTTTAAAAATAGAAATATAACTATTATATATTTTATAAATTATATTATTATATTATTTATTTTATTAATATATATTAGTTTTATTCTAGTATATATAATATTAATAAAGTTATATTTTTTAAATTATTTTAGTTCTATTATTATTATTTAAAACTTTATATTAAAATATATTTTTATTATTTTTTAAAATTTATATTTAAATTAAACTTTTATTATAATATAATATTAATTATAAAATCTATATTTTATATTTATACTAAATATACTATTAATTTTAAAATCAATATATATTAAATTTATATTTAAAAAAGAGTATTTTCTATTATCTCTTTATTATTAATATTATATATCTTTTATAAATAATAAAATAATTTATTATTTATTATAAAGTAAATTTTATACTTCTTATATTTTATTTTATTTAATTTTATATAAATAATTATAAAATTAATAATTAATTTATTTATTAAATTATTATTATTTATATAATAAGTTTTAAAGTTTATTATTTTTTTAATAATTTTATTATATTCTTAATTATAATCTTTTATATAATAATTTATATTTTATAATTTTTCTATTTTATTTATTATATCTTTTATTACTATTTAATAAACTTTTTATTAAAAATATAATTATTAATATTAATTCTATAATTTTATATCTCTATATAATTTATTTAACTTTAATTTCTATAAATCTTTTTTCTATTTATTTTATAATTATTTATTATCTTTTAACTATTTATTTTATATTATTAATAATATTTTTTATTTATATATTAATTTTATTTTATTAAATTAATAATTATAATTATCTATATTTATTTTTAATTAAAATTTCGATTTATTATATTATCTAAATTTAAAATATATAAATATAATTAAGTAATTATTTATTATTTATTATTAATATTATCTTTTAAATTATTATTAAAATATTTATATTAATAGTTTATTTATTATAATTTAAAATATAATTAATTTTATATTTATAATTTTTAGAAAATCTATTAATCTTATTTTAGATTTTAAATATAAAATATATAATTAGAAATCTAAAGTTAATTTATTTTATATTATTAATAATTGATTATATTTTAATATTATATTTATAACTTTTATATTTTATATTATTATTTTAGAAAAAGTATATATTATCTTTTTATTTTTTATATTTTATATTATATATTTACTATTTATAAAGTTTATTATTATTATTTCTAAATATATATAAAATCTTTTTTCTATAATCTTATATATTATATTAATTTATTTTATAACTAATAACTTTCTTTTATTATTTATTAATTTTATTATATATTAAATATAAACTTCTTTTTAAAAATAATTTAAAAATATCTTTTATATTATTACTTTATTATTAATAATTATTAAATAATATAAATAAAATATAAATATATAAATATTTATATATATTATACTTTTTTTTAATATTATTATTTTAATATTATTTAAATCTTCTTTTTATAAATTGAAATATTTTATATTATTTATATATAAGTTAAATTAGTTTTTTTAAATTAATATAATCTAGTATTTATTATCTATATTTAATAATAATTCTTTTCTTTAATTCTCTTTTAATTATTTTATTATTATTAATATTATATATAATAAATCGAATTTAGATAAATAAATAAAATTATTTTCTTTATTTTAATTAATCTTTTTTTCTTTTTAAATATCTTTATTATTTAAAATACTATTTTTATTATAATTATAATAAATATTTATTAAAAGTAATAAATTAAAATTATTTCTTATAAATCTTAAAGAAAAGATATTTTCTATATTTATATAAACTATTTTATATATAATCTTTAATTTTTTTAATACTAATATAGTTTATAAAGTTAATACTAAGTTTAAAGATTATAATTAAAATATTAAATTATATTTTTTATTTTACCTTTTAATTAAGTTTTTATATTATAAAAAATCTACTTTATTATTATTTTTAATTCTATTTAATTAATTTCTTTATAATTTTAAATTAAATAAAAAACTCTTTCTTTTTTTAATTATTATATATTATAAGTTTATATTATTTATATAATTAGAAATAATTTTATTTATAGTTTTTATATTTAATATCTTTATTTAAGATATTATATAAAATAAATATTATATTTATTTTATAAAGTTTTAAATTATTATTTTAAAATATAATTTATTTATTATTTATTTTAATAAGAATTTTATTTTAATTATTATATTTATTAAATAAATATTCTATTATTAATTTATTAATAAAGACTTTAGAATTTCTATCTTTTTATATAAAAATATTATTATATCTTTAATATATAAAAGTATTATTAATATTATATATATATATATATATATATATTTTATAATAATAAAAATTTAGATTTCTAATATTTAATTAATAATATATTTATTTATTATCTATATAAAGTTAATACTAATTTTCTTTAATTTAAAATTATTAAATATTTATTATTTAAACTAAGTTTATAAAAACTAAATTATTTTTAGTTTAAAAGATTAATAAAAGTTTAAATATTTTATTTTTATAAAAGAATAGATAGAATTAGATTTTAATATTAAATATTTATTTAATATAAATATAATATATTAAGATCTAGATTAAATACTAATATAAAGTTTTTTTCTTTATAGAAAAGAAATTTATATTATTTAATTTAAATATTATTACTAATTATAAAGATAATAAAATTTTTATTAAATTATTAAAGTTATTATTCTTTATTTCTATCTATCTAGTTTATATAATTAATATCTCGATTATATTTTAAAGAAAAGATATAAACTATATTAACTTTATTATATTTATATTAACTTTATTATTTATATTTATTAGATTAATTCTTTTTAAAAATAAAAGTTAAATTAATTCTTTTAAATTTAAATTAAAAGCTAATTTAAATATATAAATAAAATATTAATTTAAATTAATTAATTTATAATAGTAAATTAAAAAGAGTTATTTAAATAATTAAATTAATTAATTAGTTAATTTAATTAAATTAAAAATATATAATTTATAATAGAAATTAAATTAGATTATAATATTTAAATTTATTTAATAATAACTTTAATTAAAAATAATTAATAAAAGTATATAATATTAATAATTAAATAATTAATAAAAATATTAATATTAAATTAATTTAAATTCTAAAATATTATAATATTAAAAAGAATAAAATAATTAATAAATTAATAAAAAAAATTATTAGTTTAAAATTAAATATTTATAAAATTAACTTTATTTATTTAAATATTTATATTAAATATATTAAAATCTATAAATAAAAATTAATATTATAAAAAATAATTAAATTAAAATAAAAAAACTTTAAAACTAATTATATATTAATTTATAAATTAACTTTTTAAAATTAAATAAACTATTATTAATATATTTTATTAATTAAAATTAAATTATAATTATATTAAAGTTTATATATATATTAATTAAATTTAATTAATATATATAAATTAAAATAACTTTAAAACTTTATTTTATATATAATTATAAAAAATAATTAGATTTTTCGTGATTATAATTAATTATAATATAATAATTTAAATAAAGTTATTAACTTTATAATATAATTTAATATTATTAAAATATTATTATTATTATTAAAAATTATAATTTCTATTTTATATATTTGAATTTTTATTAAAAACTTTAAAAATATAAAAATATTAAAAAATAATTAAAAACTATTTAAAAAATAAATAAAAATATTTATATTATTTAAATATATTTTTATAAACTTAATAATATTAACTATTTATTAATATATCTTCTAGTTATTAAAATATTATTATTATTAAAATCTAAAAAAATTATATTTCTATTTTAATTAATTTAAATAATAATATTAAAAATAATATTAAAATTAAATATTAAGTTAAATTAATTTATTTAAAGAATATTAAAGAAAATTAAATATATATTATTTAATAATAATTAAATTAGTTTATAAATCGATTATAAAAATATTATTATTAATTATTATTAATATAAAGATATTTATTTTAAATAGTAATTAAAGTTAAAATAATATTTTAAATTATAATAATAATTTAAAATTAAAAACTTTAATTAATTAATAAAGTTTTAAATCTGAAATTTATATAACTATCTTTTTTATTTTTAATTTTATTTCTTTAATTAATATTATAATAATATATTATAAGAATTTAATAAAGAATAAAATTATATTATTCTTAAAATTAATAATTAAAAAGTTAAAAGAGTTAAAGAACTTTAAAAGTTTATATATATATAATAATTATATAAATTATATATTTAAAATATATATATATTAAATATATTTAAAAGTCTATTTTACTATTAAAGATAATAACTTTAAAGTTAAATAATAAAGTTAATATAATATATATAAAGATTACTAATATAATAAACTTAATATATATAAATTATTATATTATTTCTTTTTTTAAAAAAACTTGCTTTTAAATATTTTATATTTATTAATTATAAATCTATTTATAATTATATATTTAGTTATTTAAAGAATTATTATCTTTATATTAAGATTATTAAATAATTACTTTCAAAGTATTTATAATTATCTTCTTTTATTTAATATAATTATAATTATTTTAAAAAGAATATTAGAAAATTAAATAAAAAGAGGTTTTCTAAATAGAATATATTAAGTAAATATAAAGTTATTTTAAAGTTAAACACTTTATATTATATTAAATTAATATTATAGTTAAATTATTATATATAATATTTTAAAGATTAATATTATTTATAATAAATAAAAATCTTCTTTACTTCTTATTTCTTTTTATTAATAATATTAATAGATAATAAAAGGTTATTTATTTATTTAAAAAATAGATTATTTAAAACTTTCTTTAATTTATTAATAAAAAATATAAAATATATCTTTATTATCTTAAATAATTTAAATTTAAAGAAATAATTAACTTTTATAAAAATTTTAAAATATTTATTTATTAGAAAATCAAGCTTTTTAAAAGATTGTTAAATAGATAAATATTTTATATCTAATTAAATATAATTATTAATATTAAAGTTAATAAAGTGATATAATATATTTATAATTTAAACTATATATTTTTAAGTTTTCTTAATTACTTAATAAATATATTTTAATATTTCTAGATTCTTTCAAATATATATATATATATTAATAATATTAAAATTATTTATAAATTATAATATACTAGTTTCCTTCTAAATCTATATATATTATAATTTTTAGTTATATAGTATTTCGAATAAATTTATATTATCTAAAGATATATAAAGTAAAATTAACTAAATATAATTTATTATTAATAGGAATTTAAATTAATTATTTTAATAATAGTTAATAAAAAATTAAAGTTTTTTTTATAAATATTAATTATAAATTTTAATTTAATTATCTATTTATAAATAGTTAATAATTAAGAGTTTAATTTAAATTTTTAAAATATTATTAAACTTTTTCTAGAAAATAAATATAAATTATAAATTATAATTAAAAAGTATTATTATAAATAGATTATAATATTAATAAATATATTAAAAGTATAATTAAGTTTATTTTTAAATATTAATTATTTTATAATATAAAATAATAATTATTTATTTATTAAAATAATTAATAATAATTAAAATATTATTAAAACTATATTTATCTTTATTAAAGTTATAATAATTTATTATAATATATTTTTATATATATATAAAGATTAATAAAAAGTGAAGTAATTTTAAAGTTTTATTATAAAAAATTAAACTTTTATAATAAATATAATAATTATAAATATATATATATATTTTAAGATAATTAATTTATACTAATAATATAGTTTAATAAATAAAAGAGTAATCTTTTTAATATTAAAATATATAATTAATATAAAATTATATATCTTATAAATAAATAATATATAAAGGTTTTAAATATTAAGAATAATAAGATAATTATTATATATAAAAAGATTATCTTTAAAAATTAAATAAAGATTATTATAAATAATTTAGATTTTTAAACTTTATAAACTTTTTAAATTATAATTAGTTTTAAAAAGATAATTAATAAAAAGAATTAAAGATAATAAAAAATCAAAAATATTAAATATAATAATATTAATTAGTAATTTATTAAAGATCTTTAAATTAATTTAATTATTATATAAAAGTTATTATAATTTATTTTACTTTTTTTATTTATTTTATAATAATAATTTATTAACTTTATAAATTAATATATTTATAAAAGAGTTATTCTTTTTTAAATAATATATAATTAAAAAGTTATAATTTATAAAAAGTTTAATTTATTAAACTTATTATATATTTAAGAATTTAGTAATTATAAAGTATTCTAATACTTTATAATCTATATAAATATAAATCTAATATAAAGTTAATATAAACTTAGTTTATTAATTATTAAATAATTTGATAATTATAAATATTTCTTTATTATATACTTTATAATTTAATTTAATTAATTATATTATCTTTAAAAAGAATATTATAAAAAGCTAGTTATTATTATATTTTTATAAAAGTATACTTATTATAATATTATCTAATATATCTATTTTCAATATATAGAGAAGTAAATAATTATAATATTAAAGAAGTAATATATTTGTTAATATATATTTAAATATATTAAAAGCTAATTAGTAACTTTTATTAAAATAAAATAAAATATTAACTTTAATTAAATTAATAAATAACTTAATTATAATATTAAAATTATAAATAAAATATTTATAAAAATTATAAAATCTAAGAAATAATTATATACTTTTTATTATTAAAAGATAAATTTATTATTATATTATAATAATCTTTTTAAAGTCTATTTCTATATTATTAATTAAAATAATAAATCTTAAATATTTAATATAGATAATATTAAATTTATATTTCTTGAGATTAGTTTATAATTTAATATTTTAAAAATATTATAGAATTAGTTTAATATAAACTTTATATTTAAATATATTTTTAAAGTAAATTAAAATATTATTAAGATATATTATATAAAAAATATTTAAGTAATTAAAAAGAATATTATTTATATAATATTAATATATAGTAAAGTTATTAATTAATTTAAAAAATATAACTTTATATTTATAAATATTATAATATATATAAAATATAATATACTTTTTTAAAACTAGATTTATTTTAATATAATAGAATATTTATCTAATATTTAATTTAATAAAGATTTTTATATAAAAAATATAAATAAAAGTTTTATTAATAAATAATAGTAAATAATAATCTTTATAAATAAATATATTAAATATCTAGAAGTTAATATAAAAATATAATAATTTATTTAGTTTTTTAATAAAGAGAATTAAAATAATAAATAAAATTTAATTTAATTTAATAAATCTTTTAATTAGATTTTTAATAAAATACTTTTTAATAATCTTAAACTTTTTAATTAATATTTTATATAGTAAGTTATAATAAAACTTACTTTTTATATTTTCTTTTAAAGTGATTTTATAATTATAAAGTTAATAAAATAGTAAAGTATTTAATTTAAATTTAAAGAATATAATTAAGAATTTCTAGTATTTATTAAAGATTAAAAGTTTAATATTAATCTTAAATAAAGAGATTATAATAATTAATTAAGAATAAAGAATAGAATATAATTATTTAAATAATAAGAAGATAATTTATTTATTTTCTTAATTAGTTTATTAATTTTCAAGTAATTAATTGATTTTATAAATTAAAGTAATATTTAATTTATATTAATTATCTTAATTACAAAGTATATAGAAAGTAGTTTTAAAGATTATATATAAATTAATAATCTTTTTTAAGTAATTTATTTAAAACTTTTAAAAAGATTTAGACTTTCTAATAATAATTAAAAGTTATATTAATTATTTATTTTTAAAAATAATCTCTATTATTTTAAATATATAAACTTAATCTTTTAAAAATATTTTATAAAGTTTAGATAATTATAAAATTAATAAAGTAATTATAATAGAAATTAGTTCTATTTTTTAAATTATAAAATAATATAAAGTTTCTTTTATATTAATATATTATAATATTACTATTATAATTATTAAAGTAACTATTTAGTTATTTAAGTAATTATTATAAAAAGTGTTACTTGACTTGATAATTATATTAATAGGAACTAATTAATATAATTAGTTTGATAATATAATTATTACTTTATATAAGATTTAATAGTATCTCAATTGATTATTATAATTATATCAATAATACTCTATTAACTAGATAATTAAAAGAACTAGCTAAAAGCTAGATTGACTAAAAGAATTAATTAAAGGGTATTAACTAAGAATTATTCTTTATTATTAATTAATATAATTAGTATTATTCTCTCTTAGTTGAGAATCTTTATAAAAGAAGAAGAGATTCTTAACTAAGAAGAGAGTAATCAATTCTTATTTTATTATTTCTATATTTATTATTACTCTACTTAGTTATTAGTAACCTTGATAGTTATAAGTTTAGTTCAATATAAATTCTTCTATAAATTTATCTATCTACTAACTATTATAAATAGTTACTTTTTTAATTATCTTTTATATAATTACTTTTACTTTAACTTCTCTTTTTAATTATAATATTTTATTCTAAGAAAACTAGTAGTATTAAATTATATAATCGCTAATAATAGTTAATATAGTTTATAGAATTAAGAAGCTAAGTTTAGACTTAATATATCTAATATCTAATTAATCTTGAAATCTATAATAGATTAACTAATATATTAGTCGAATTGGAACTAGATTTCAAACTTAGTATTAATTAACTTATTATAATATTACTAGTAATAGTCTCTTTTAAATTTATAAAAGATAGAGTCTATATTTAATAAATAGTTGAATATAATTAATTAGTCTATTTTTATTAATATTTATCTAATATATTAGTAACTTAATTAACTATTGATAATATAATAATAATTAGAATAGATAATAATAGTTAATCAATAGTTAGGATAACTAATATTAATCTTCTTATTATAATTCTTTAACTACTATTTTCTTTTCTATTAACTTACTTAATTACTATAAATATTAAAAAAGAGTATTTATCTTTAGACTAAGATTATTACTTTTAAAAGTTTAAGTTTAACTAATATTATAAAGTTTTCTTAATAGTTTTTAAGTAAATTAAATTTATAATTAATAAAAACTTCTTGATTAATTAAAACCTTTATAATACTAAGTATAGTAGAATTAGTCTTCAAAGCTATATCTATTTATTTAAGGAATATTTTATATCAAATAAGTTATTAATTATTCTAGATATTTAAATAGAATATAATAAGGTATTTAACTAAGTTTATTATAATTAAGAATTATTATTAGATTAGTACTAGAAGTAGGTTTAAGTCTTTAATAAAATATAAGCTTATAATCTAAATAAAACTCTTAGTATATTTATTATAATTATCTTCTTAAAAGTAGTTAAAGTTAAATTCGAACTAATCTAAATAGATAAAGAGTTTAAGTATATTAATTAAAGATAAAAACAAGGAAAACTAGTTATAAGTCTTAATAAAATAACTAATCTCTTTAAGATTTAATTAGTAAATAGAGTATATAAACTAAAAGGAAAAGGTATATATATAATAACTATTAGTAATAATATAATAGAACTAGTAATTACTATAACCTTTTCTAATAAAATCGGTTCAACTAATTAAAATAAGTTTTACTTTTATTACTTTAAAAAGTAGTTTTTAAATTTAAATAATAAATATTTTTAGAAATTAAAGAACTATAATATATTTAAAAATATATTATAAAGAAAACTAATTAAAGAAAACTTTAATATTAATAATATTAAGAAAGTTAAAGAAAGATTTAAAAACTCTAAATAGAATAATATTAGAAAAGTTATAAAAAATAAAAGAATTTTACTAATTAATATATTAATAATAAATAGTTTACTATCTCTATTTCTTAGAAAAGTAGTAATAGTAATTATCTACTTTTCTCTTATATAAATTAATAACCTTAATATATATACTACTTTAGTTATTATTGAAAAGTATTATTTAACTAATTTAACTTTTCTTAATAATTATAGTATTATATATTTAGTTAATAATATTTCTTTACTAAATAGTAGAAAGTTTATTAAGTCTGATAATAATAATTTTATTAAGTATAAAACCTTATTACTTCTAATTATTAGATATAGTATTTGTATTATTAAGAATATCTTTATTAGATTAAAAGGATTTAATATTAAAAACTTGATTTTAATTAATATAACTTTTATTCTTAGTTTTTATATTAATATTATTTCTAAGTTTTAATTAATAAAAGTAAATTTATAATTTTATAAACTTAATTATATTTTAA
>JANGZZ010000503.1:0-12584 GCA_026225955.1 Clarireedia paspali | reverse complement strand
TATATATAATATTATATATATTTAGACTTATATATATCTAGCTATTAATAATATATCTACTAGTTAACTTATTATAATCTTAGATTTATATAAGTTGTTAAAATAAATAAAAAAAAAAGTAATATAAAGATATAAATAAACTAATTCGAATTATAAAAGTATATTATATTTAGTATTAACTTCTTTTTATTAATATTTTTATTATTTTAATAGTTTTTTAATATTTTTATAATTTTTTAAGGTTTTTTAATAAAAATTTCAAAAATATAAAGTAAAATTAATAAAATTAATAATAATAACAATATCTTAATAATAGATAATTATATAATTAGATAATCTAATTAGTTTAATCTATAGAAAAGTTATTTATTATATTCGATTTTAATCTAATAATTTTTAATAAGAAATTATATTTTTTCAATAAAAAATCGTTTTAGTTAAAAAAGTTATATAATATTAAATAAATATTAATAAGTAATTAATAGTTAAATAAAAGATATTCTAATATCTTCTTTTTATTATATTTATATTTATTATTACTAATTAAGTTTAATTAATATAAATAAACTTTAATATAATTATAATCTATTTTTAATTAATAAAATATATTAATAATAATTTATTTAATATTAAAAGAGATTAAGATTTTATTTTAAAAAACTAATTTATAAATTAAAGTATAATTAATTTTAAATTCTTTTACTAATCTCGATTTAATTATTTTTTTTAAAGTTAGTTTTTATTTCTAGATTTTAATATTTTTAATATAAATATTTAAATAAATAAAACTAGTTTTATAAATATCTAGTTTTAAATTAATAATTTCTTTTATTAATTTATTAACTAATTTATTCTTTTTAACTTTATAATACTTTAAAATTTAAATTAATTTAATATTAATACTTTTATTAATTATTTTTAATTAAAGTTATTATTTAATAATTTTAAATATTATAACTCTATTTAATTTTTATTTTATTTATTTTAATAACTTATATAAATCTAAGATTATAATAAATTAACTAATAAATATACTATTAACAATTAAATATATATAAATCTAAATATATATAATATTATATATAATAAAGAGATATTAAAAGTTTAGTTTTAATTTTAAAGAAATAATAATTAAAGTAATTTTAAAATATTTTAAATATTAATAAAAAAAATTAAATTTAAACTAATTTAAATACTAAATATTAATAATATTAGTATTAATATTTAGTATTAATTTAGTATTAGACTTAATAATAATTATTTATAAAGATTTTCAATTTAATTAAAATTAATTAACTAAGTTAAATAATATCTTTATATATAAATACTAATTTTTTAAATAAATTCTAAATTAACTTTGATTTCAAGTTTAATATTAAATAATAAAAATAAATTAAAGTAATATATATTAAATTTATTTTTTAACTTTAGATAAATACTAATAAATAATTAATAACTAAATAAAAAGTATTCTAATATCTTCTTTTTATTATATTTATATTTATTATTATTAATTAAATTTAGTTAATATAAATAAACTTTAATATAATTATAACTTAGTTTTAATTAATAAAATATATTAATAATAATCTATTTAGTATTAAAAGAAATTAAGATTTTATTTTTAAAAGTTAATTTATAAATTAAAATATAATTAACTTTTAATTTTTTAATTAATCTTGATTTAATTATTTTTTTTAAAACTAGTTTTTATTTCTAAATTTTAATATCTTTAATATAAATATCTAAATAAAAGAAGTTAATTTTATAAATATCTAGTTTTAAATTAATAGTTTTTTTTACTAATTTATTAATTAATTTATTCTTTTTAACTTTATAATATTTTAGAATTTAAATTAATTTAATATTAATATTTTTATTAATTATTTAGTTATTAATATTAAATATTTTTATTAATTATTCTTAATTAAAGTTATAATTTAGTAATTTTAAATATTATAATTTTATTTAATTATTATTATAAATTATATATTCTTAGTCTAACTAAGTTAATTAGTTAGTTAATTTAATTATTTAAATAATTTTTTTTAACTCTTTATTATATATTAGTTAATTTAAATTTAAAAAGTTAATTTAATCTTTATTTTAATTTTATTTTATAGTTAGAAACTATTAATATAAAAAATATATTAATTAGATATTAATATTAATACTAATTCTTTATAATCTTTAATCTCTTTTTTTTTGAAAAACAATTAATTTAAATTGAAAATAAACTAGTTATTTAAAATAAGAATTTAAAAAGTTATAATTTTTCTAGATTATTTAGATTAATTAATAAATATATTAATTATTTAATCTAATTGATTGATATTAGTTTATTAACTAGTTTAAATATTAACTTTAATTTATATTTCAAACTAGTTTTTAAAAGATAAAATAAATTAAAATTAGATTTTAATTTTTAATAACTCTTTTAATAATCTTTTTAATAACTTTATATTTTTTAATAACTTTCTTAAAATAATTAATAAATTAAATAGTTTTTTAAAAGTTTAAATAACTAGAAAATATATTAGTAATTAATATTAATAAAATAGATATTAAAGAATATTAATATAACTTTAATATTTATAATTAATCTTAAATTAATTTTAAAAATCTTTAAAATTTTATAAAGAATTAAGTTTTAAAATAATTAAAGTTAGATTTTAAAATTAATTTACTTTTTATATTAAATTAAGAATTTATAATCTAAGATATTTTTTATTTATTTATTTATTTTAATAATTTATATAAGTTTGAGATTATAATAAATTAGTTAATAATTATATTATTAGTAACTAGATATATATAAGTCTAAATATATATAATATTATATATAATAAAAAGATATTAAAGGTTTAACTCTAATTTTAAAAAAATAATAATTAAAATAATTTTAAAATACTTTAAATATTAATGAAAAGAATTAAATATAAACTAGTTTAAATATTGAATATTAGTAATATTAATATTAATATTTGATATTAAGTTAATATAAGATTTAATAATAATAATTTATAAATAAATCTAATTTATTAAATATTAATTAACTAAATTAGATAATATCTTTATATATAAATATTAGTTTCTTAAATAAATTCTAGATTAATTTCGATTTTAAGTTTTATATTAAGTAATAAAAGTAAACTAAAATAGTATATATTAAATTTATCTTTTGGCTTTAAATATATATTAGTATATAATTAGTAATTAAATAAAAGATATTCTAATATCTTCTTTTTATTATATTTATATTTATTATTATTAGTTAGATTTAATTAATATAAATAAATTTTAATATAGTTATAACCTAGTTTTAACTAGTAAAAAGTATTTTTTTTATTTTTTTTTAATAATTTATATAAATTCGAGATTATAATAAGTTAATTAATAGATATACTATTAATAGTTAAGTATATATAGGTTTAAATATATATAATATTATATATAATAAAGAGATATTAAAAGTCTAATCTTAATTTTAAAAAAATAATAATAAAAATAATTTTAAAATACTTTAAATATTAATAAAAAGAATTAAATTTAAATTAGTTTAAATACTAAATATTAGTAATATTAATATTAATACTTGATATTAAATTAATATAAGATTTAATAATAATAATTTATAAATAAATCTAATTTATTAAATATTAACTAACTAAGTTAAATAATATCTTTATATATAAATATTAGTTTCTTAAATAAATTCTAAGTTAATTTCGATTCTAAGTTTTATATTAAGTAATAAAGATAAATTAAAAAGATATATATTAAACTTATCTTTTAACTTCTAATAAATACTAGTAAGTAGTTAATAATTAAATAGAAAGTATTCTAATATCTTCTTTTTATTATATTTATATTTATTATTACTAATTAAATTTAGTTAATATAAATAAGTTTTAATATAACTATAATTTAATTTTAACTAGTAAAATATACTAGTAATAATCTATTTAATATTAAAAGAGATTAAGATTTTATTTTAAAAAGTTAATTTATAAATTAAAATATAATTAGTTTTAAAATTTTTAATTAATTTTAATTTAATTATTTTTTTTAAAACTAATTTTTATTTCTAAATTTTAATATTTTTAATAAAAATATTTAAATAAATAAAGTTAATTTTATAAATATTTAGTTTTAAATTAATAACTTCTTTTACTAATTTATCAACTAATTTATTTTCTTCGACTTTATAATATTTTAAGATTTAAACTAATTTAATATTAATACTTTTATTAACTATTTAGTTATTAATATTAAATACTTTTATTAATTATTTTTAATTAAAGTTATTATTTAATAATTTTAAATATTATAACTTTATTTAATTATTATTATAAACTATATATTCTTAATTAAACTAAATTAACTAGTTAATTAATTTAATTATTTAAATAATCTCTTTTAACTCTTTATTATATATTAATTAATTTAAATTAATATTCTATTTATATATTTAAATTAACTTTTAATTTAAGTTTAAAAGTATTAATCTAATCTTTATTTTAATTCTATTTTATAATTATAATTTATTAATATAAAAGATATATTAATTAAATATTAATATTAATATTAACTCTTTATAATTATTAACTTTATTTTCTTTTAAAAAGTAGTTAATTTAGATTGAAAATAAACTAATTATTTAAAGAGAGAATTTGAAAGATTATAACTTTTCTAGATTATTTAAATTAATTAATAAGTATATTAATTATTTAATCTAGTTAATTTATATTAACTTAGTAACTAGCTTTAATATTAATATTAATCTTTACTTTTAACTAACTTCTAGAAAGTAAATAAAATTAAAATTAAGTTTTAACTTTTAATAACTTTTTTAATAACTTTATATTTTCTAATAACTTTCTTAAAGTAATTAATAAATTAAATAGTTTTTCAAGAGTTTAAATAATTAGAAAGTATATTAATAATTAATATTAATAAGTTAGATATTAAAGAGTATTAATATAGCTTTAATATTTATAATTAACTCTAAACTAGTTTTAAAAATCTTTAGAATTTTATAAAAAGCTAAATTCTAAAATAATTAAAATTAAACTTTAAAATTAATTTATTCTTTATACTAAATTAGAGATTTGTAATTTAAAATACTAGTAATATAAATAATATATAACTAATATATAATAAAGAGAGATAAACTAGTTTAAATATTAATTAATTAATTAACTTAAAATAATATTATTTTAATTTAACTAATTTGAATTCTAATATAACTTTTGAATTTAAAAGTATTATTAAATTAAATTCTTAACTATCTAATTAGTTTAGAGAGATATATAATTTATTAATTTAGTAATTTAATTAAATAGCTTATTAAGTTATTAGAAAAGAAATAGATTAGTTTAGTTTTTTTAAAATTAAAATTAATATTATTTACTATTTTAAAGAAATATAACTTATTAACTTTTTTTTTAAAATTTGATAATTCTTTTTAAAACTAGTTAAACTAGTTATTTTTTTTTTTTTTTTTTTTTTTTAACAACTTATATAAGTTTGAGACTATAATAGGTTAGCTAGTAGATATACTGTTAATAGCTAAATATATATAAGTTTAAATATATATAATACTATATATAGTAAAGAGATATTAAAAGTCTAGCCTTGATTTTAAAGAAATAATAATTAAAATAATCTTAAAATATCTTAAATATTAGTGAAAAGAATTAAGTTTAAACTAACTTAAATAGTGAATATTAATGATATTAATATTAATATCTAATATTAGGCTAGTTTGAGACTTAATAATAATAATTTATAAATAAGTCTAATTTATTAAAAGTTAATTAACTAAGTTAAATAATATCTTTATATATAAATATTAGTTTCTTAAATAAATTCTAAATTAACTTTAATTCTAAGTTTTATATTAAGTAATAAAAGTAAATTAAAATAATATATATTAAACTTATCTTTTAACTTTAAATATATATTAATATATAATTAGTAACTAAATAAAAAGTATTTTAATATCTTCTTTTTACTATATTTATATTTATTATTATTAGTTAAACTTAATTGATATAAATAAGCTTTAATATAATTATAACCTAGTTTTAACTAATAAAATATATTAATAGTAGCTTGCTTAATATTAAAGGGAATCGAGATTTTATTTTGAAAAACTAATTTATAAGTTAATATATATTTAACTTTAAGTTCTTTAGCTAATCTCGATTTAGTTACTTTTTCTAAAGCTAGTTCCTAGTTCTAGACTTTAATAGCTTTAATCTAAATATCTAAATAAGTGAAACTAATTTTATAAATATTTAATTCTAAGTTAATAGCTTTTTTCACTAATTTATCAACTAATTTATTCCTTTCGACTTTATAGTACTTTGAGATCTAAACTAATTTAATATTAGTATTTTTATTAATTATTTAATAACTAATATTGAATATTCTTATTAGTTATTTTTAATTAGAGTTATTATTTAATAATTTTAGTTGAAATAATCTAACTTAGTTATTATTATAAACTATATATTCTTGATTTAGCTAAATTAATTAATTAACTAATTTAATTATCTAAATAACCTTTTCTAACTCTTTATTATATATTAGCTAGTTTAAATTAATATTTTTTTTTTTTTTATTTTAATAATTTATATAAATCTAAGATTATAGTAGGTTAGTTAGTAGATATATTATTAACAACTAAGTATATATAAGTTTAAATATATATAATATTATATATAATAAAGAGATATTAAGGGTTTAGCCTTGATTATAAGGAAATAACAATTAAAATAAATTAAAAACATTTTAAACTACTTTAAATATTAATAAAAAGAATTAAGCTTAAACTAGTTCAAATACTAAATATTAGTAATATTAGTACTAATATCTAATATTAGATTAGTTTAAGACTTAATAATAATAATTTATAAATAAGTCTAATTTATTAAAAGTTAATTAACTAGATCAAATAATACTTTTATATATAAATACTAGTTTCTTAAATAAATTCTAAACTAACTTCAATTCTAGATTTAGTATTAAATAATAAAGGTAAACTAAGATAATATATATTAAGTTTATTCTTTAGCTTTTAACAAGTATTAATAAGTAGTTAATAACTAAGAAGAAGATATTCTAATATCTTCTTTTTATTATATTTATATTTATTATTATTTACTAAGTCTAATCGATATAAATAAGCTTTAATATAATTATAGTCTAGTTTAAGTTGATAAAATATATTAGTAGTAACTCACTTAGTATTAAGAGAGATCGAGATTTTATTTCAAGAAGCTAATTTATAAGTTAAAATATAATTAACTTTAGTTTTCTTAACTAGTCTTAATTTAATTGTTTTTTCTAAAGCTAGTTCCTATTTCTAAATCTTAATAACTTTAATCTAAATATCTAAGTAAATAAAGCTATTTATATAAATATCTAGTTTTAGACTAATAACTTCTTTTACTAATTTATTAACTAATTTATTCTTTTCGACTTTATAATATTCTAGAACTTAAGCTAATTTGATATTAACACTTTTATTAACTATTTAGTAATTAGTATCAAATACTTTTATTAGCTATTTCTAATCTAAGTTATTATTTAATAATTTTAACTATAGTAATCTAACTTAATTATTATTATAAACTATATATTTTTAATTTAACTAAGTTAACTAGCTAATTAATTCGATTACTTAAATAATCTCTTCTAACTCTTTATTATATATTAGTTGATTTAAATTAATATTCTATTTATATATCTAGATTAACTCTAAGTTTAAATTTAAAAGAGTTAATCTAACTTTTATTTCAATTCCGCTTTATAACTATAATCTATTAATATAAAAGGTATATTAATTAGATATTAATATTAATATTAACTTCTTATAATTATTAACTTTATTCTTCTTTAAAAAACAACTAATTTAAATTGAAAATAAACTAGTTATTTAAAGTAAGAATTTGAAAAACTATAGTTTTTCTAGTTTATCTAAATTGATTAGTAAATATATTAATTATTTAATCTAGTTAATTTATATTAGTTTAGTAGCTAGCTTTGATACTAACTTCGATCTTTACTTCTAACTAGCTCTTAGAAGATAAATAGAGTTAGAACTAAGTTCTAACTTCTAATAACTCTTTTAATAACTCTTTTAATAACTTTATAACTCTTAGTAACCTTCTAAATATTCTTTCTAAATTAGTTTATAAATTAGATGGTTTTTTAAAAGTTTAAGTAACTAGAAAGTATATTAGCGATTAGTACTAATAAATCGAATTTCCGAGAGTATTAGTATAATTTTAATATTTATAATTAGTTTCAAACTAATTTTAAAAACCTTTAGGATTTTATAAAAAGCTAAGTTCTAAAATAATCGAAATTAAGTTTTAAAATTAGTTTATTCTTTATACTAAATTAAAGACTTATAATTTAAGATACTAATAATATATATAATATATAATTAATATATAATAAAGAAGGATAAACTAGTTTAAATATTAGCTAGTTAACTAACTCGAAATAATACTATTTTAGTTTAATTAACTTAGATTCTAATATAATTTTTGAATTTAAGAGTATTATCAAATTAAATTCTTAATTACTTTATTAATTTAAAAGAGTATATAACTTATTAATTTAATAATTTAACTAAATAGCTTATTAAGTTACTAGAAAAAAAATAGATTAACTTAGTTTTCTTAAAGTTAAAATCGATATTATTAGTTATTTTAAAGGAATATAACTTTTTAACTTTTCTTTCTAAAGTTTAATAGTTCTTTTTAAAACTAATTAAACTAGTAATTAATATAATATCGTTTATATAAAATTAGATTAAATAACTAATAATTAAGAAAAGATCTCGAATATAAATTAAGAATAAAATCGAACTAATTAAGCTATTTTAAAGAATATTAATATTAATAAGTTAAAAGAGCTTAATTTAATTATTAAAAGCTAGTTAAAGCTATTAAGCTTTTAAAAAGTAATTAACCTAGTTTATTAAATTAAAAGATAGTTTAAGTTCTTTTAAAATTACTAGTAACTAGTTTTTAGATATATAATTGAAAGCCTCTTTAATATCAAGAAATAAAACTAATATTTTAAATTTAATTATATAATCTTATTCGATTTTAATTACTAATAATAATTTAATATTAATTATAAACTTTTTAAATTAATTTCTAATTTAAAAGCTATATAATAAATTAATAATTTTAATTAAATAATTTAATCTTTTAATTAATATCCTTTTATTAATCTTTTTAAAATAGTTTAATAATAAAATAATTTTATAAACTTTTAAAATTAAATAATTAAGCTTTTTTAACTTTTTAAATATTATATTAATTACTTATTATTAGTAGATCGAGTAATAATTAAAATTGAGAAATAAATTATATACTTTATAAAATAAGTTAAAAATAACTAAATAAATTTTATTAATAATTTCTTAGTTTATTTTATTAAGTTCTAGAGTTTTTCCTTTAACTTTAATTAAATAAGCTTTTTTTAACTTATTAACTATTAATTCTAGTTAAGAATCAACTTTATAAATATCTTAGAAAAAGCTAGTCGATATTAGAGATTAAAGAAATAAAGTAAATTTTAAAATATTCACTTTTTTTTTAAAAGTTAATTAGTTAGAAATCGAGGGTAATATCTAACTTTAGTAGCTTTTAGTATAATTAAAAGCTTTGAAAATAACTTTCAAGTTTTTAGTTTTTAGAAAGATATTTTAGTAACTCTATTTAGTATATTTAATAATTAAAAAATACTAGTTCTAAACTAAAAAGTAGTTTTAACTTTGATTTTAACTTTTATCTCTTTAAACTTTTAATATTGCTTTTCAAAAGGTTTTAAACTTAAAAATTTACTAGAGCTTAGTTTACAACTTTAGCTTGATTTTCAGAATTGCTATATTCGATACTAGCCTAATTAATTATACTAATTTAAAGTTAATAGCTTTTAAAAAATTAATTATTAATATTTTAAAAGTTAACTTAGTTTTAACTAGTTTTAAAAATTAATAATTAAAAATTAAGTTTTTATTAATCAAATCGACTAAATTAACTTTAAATAAATCCTAATTAGCTTTCTTAATATCAAAAAACTAAAAAAGATTTAAATAACTTTAATTTAAGTTTAGATTTTTAATTATAAAAAAGATTAGTAAGTAGTTTAAACTTAGATTATCTAGTATTTACTAGTTATTAATATACTTTATTACTTTTAAAGTAGTAAAAGTAAGATTTAAAACTAAAAAGTTAGTTTTATAAAAAAAGGTTTTAATCTCTAAATTATTAAATAACTTTAAGTTATTATCTTTAATTTAGTTAACTAATTAAACTTCTTTTTAAGTATTAAATAACTCTAAATTCTACTAAAAGTAATAAATATTAAAATCATTTAAAATAAACAAATTAGTTATAATAATTTTTAAAAATAAACTCCTTTTGATTATTTTCTTTAAATCTCTTTTAGTTTAGTTAGTTTTATTATAAATATTAATTATTTCAAGTATATTAATACTTGAACTTAGCTATATTACTAATAAGTCTAAATCTAAGTTATTAAGTATTAATATAATACTAGTAATTAAAACTTTTAAAATATATACTAAGATTTAAAGTTTGAAGTTTCAATATAATATTAAAAGTTAATTGAAACTAGTATAAATTATAGATTAACTATTTAGCTAGTTTTAGTCCTTGATTATAATCTAAGGTTTCTAGACTATTAATAAGTCGATTTTTAATTTAATAACTAGTTTAAAAGTTAATTTAGTTTCTAGTAAACTTTTATTAAAATTTATTTATAATACTTAGATATTCTAATTATTTATAAATTAAAAGTAACTCTCTTTATTATTTTATATACTTTATATAATTTTAAGTTATTAATATAAGATTAAAAGTAGTTAGTATATTTTAAAGCTAAATATAAATAAGACTTTTTATAAATATTATAAATATTATAAATATATTAGAAGATAAAATATAATTCTGAGTATAAATTATACTTAGTTTAATAGTAACAAAATTAAATTATATATTTAAAACTCTAGTATTTAAAATATTAAATTAACTTTATTATTTTTAATAGCTTCTTAGTTTTAATTAAGATTCTAATAATATAAACTTGGTTTTTTATATACTTTTTAATCTTTTTAATAATTTTAAAAGAAACTATTACTAAACTAGCTTTTTTAATAACTTAATTAACTTTGGAAAAAAACTAATAAAAAGTTCTAATTAATTTAAAGTTCAAAGAGCTATTAAAAGTTTTGATCTCTTCTAGTACTAGTTCTATATTTTCCAAAATATTAAAGTTAGTTATAAAGATTCTATATAATATTACTTTAAACTAAAGTTTATCCTTTTAGATATTTTTAAAATTAAGAAGATTTTTCTAAATATCAATCTTTTTAATTAAAAAGTTAATTATATAAAAAGGGATTATAATTAATATTAAGTTCTTTTTATTAAATACTTTAATAATAATTGAAATAACTAGCCTTTTAACTCTTTTAGCTTTAAAAGCCTTATTAATAGTATTATAAATAATTAAAATTAAGAAAGTATTATAATATAATATAGTATTTTATATTAAAATAAGTTGATTTAAAAGCTTAACTTTAGACTTAGTTATTTTAGAATTAGTTATAATAATAATCTAGTTACTTAACTTTGAGTCACTTGATATAGTAATATTAATAAAAGAAGTTTAAGCTAGATTTTAAATAATTTTAATAATTTTAGATATTAGAGTTACTAAAAGTATTAGAGTTACTAAGAGGGTTACTAAGAAGATTACTAAAGATTGTTTTTATAATTTTAAAGCTTTAGCTTAATTTTCTACTTTCTAGATTATATATTCAAGGTTATTAAGTTAAGAAGCTAATTAATTAATAACTTTTTTAACTTTTCTTAATATAATATAATCTCTAAATACTTTGATAAAGTCTAATATTTTATCTTATTGTTTTTAGAAAGAAACTAAAATATTAGTTTTAATTAAAAGATCTAAAGTTTCGAAAATAAGTAATTAAGTAAATTCTAGATTAGCTAATTAATTAGTAATGATTTTTAAGTTTTTATTAATCTGTTTTATTGAAAAGGAGTTAATATATTTTAATAAATAGAGTAGAATATTATTAAAGCTAATTATAATATTTATAATAAGTCTAGTTAAAAGATCTAAGTTTATAATATTAAAAAGACTAGATAAATCGATATTAGAGTTAAATCGAAGAGTTATAAATAAGATTAGTAATATAATAATATCTATAATATTATTAATAATATTAATAACTAAAGAAGATAACTTGATAATTATTAAAGTACTAGAAGTAGTTAAAAAGAAGTTAATTAAGATAATATCTTAATTATTATTATTATTAAAAGTTAAAAAGACTTCTATATTAATAAATATTAATATAATACTTTAATAAGTATATTAATATTCTAAAAGTCCTTCTATTTTCAATAAACTATTTTAAATCACTAATATTATTAAATATTAACTAAATTAATAATTTAAATTTAATTTAATAAAATTAATAAACTTAGTATTTAGAATTATTAGAA
>JANGZZ010000502.1:0-12600 GCA_026225955.1 Clarireedia paspali | reverse complement strand
TAAATTTATTTAAATTCTAAAAGATTTAATTTAATAATATTTATATTTTAAATATCTTTTTAAAAGTATTTATATACTTTATCTTTTAATACTTTTAATTAAATCTTTATATAATAAAAAAACTTTTTAGTTTTTCTTTTTAAAACTTAATTTAATATTTAAGAATTTATTAAATCTAATTAAATATTATTCTAAATAAAAGATAAATTATCTTTAGAATATAATAAAAGTAAATCTTTTATATTTATTTATTTATATTAATTAGAATCTATTTACTTTATTTAAAATATTAATATTTATTTATAAAGAAAATAATATTAAAAAGATAAAAATATTTAAAAAACTCTTTTTATTATTAATTTATTAATAATAACCTTTTTTAATCTTTTTTAATCTAATAATTAATATATTATTAAAGTAAATATAATAAATTTAAGTTTAGTTTATAATATTTATAAATAAAATAAAATAGTAATTATTATTATAATTTATAATCGAATATAATATAATAATAATTTATAATATATCTTAAACTTTAACTTTATAATAATAATTATAGATTATTTATTAAACTTTAACTCTAACTTTAGTAATTTATATATTAATTAAAATTCTCTTTTTAAAATCTAAACTTTTTAATAATTAAAAAACTTCTATTTATATATAAAAGAAAATAATTAAAAGTTAAATATATTAATATATTAATAACTTTATAAATAATAACTTTAAATATTAATATATTATTAATTAAATTAAAAGTTTAATATTATAATTTATTAAAGAATATTATATATATAATATATATATTTTTAACTTATTAATTAAAGATATTATTCACTTTCTAATAAATCTAGTTAAATAATAAAGAGTATAAAATATTTATTATTATTTAATTTAAAAAGATAATATTAAGTTTAAATTATTTTATTAATAGTTTAAACTATTAACTAATCTAACTAATAAAAATAATAATAATAATTATTTTAAAAATAATACTAAAAAGTAAATTAACTTTATTTATAAATTTAATTAAAACTATTATATATACTTTCTTATAAATTATTTTATAAATAAAAATTATAAAGAAGATATTATAATTCTTTATATTATTAATAATAATAATATAAATATTATAATTATAAAAAAGATTTATAAATTATTTATAAAAGTTATAATAATTATAATTAATTATTATAATTATATTATATTTTATATTTAAAGTTAATAATTTATTATAAACTTTATTATTATTTCTATTATTAATATATTATAAAAAATATTATAAAATATATTTAAAGACTAATTATAATTACTTATAAATATACTTTAATATTTCTTCTTTATATTTTAATAAGTTATTTTATTTATTCAAGTAAATAAATATCTAAGAAACTTCTTTTTTATATATATTATATTTAAACTCTTTATTATATAATAAATAAAATTAAAGAATATAAAGATATATTAAAAGAGTTTAGAAAAGAAAATATATTATTAAAAATAAAAATAGAAATAGAAGCTATTATATATATATATTAACTAAAAGATAATTAAATAAAAAATAATATTTAAATAAAAACTTCTTTTTAAATAAATTAAAAGATATAAGATATTTAGATTTAATAAAATTTATAAATAGAAACTATTTAATAATATTATATAAATTAATAAAGAATAATATTATTTATTAAACTAATATTTTTATTAACTTTAAAACTAATATATTTACTTTAATTAATATTTCCTTTTTATAATAACTTTATTATAATCTTAAACTTATAATTAAATACTTAAAGATATTTTTATAAGTTAAAGAATATAATAATATAAATAAACTATTAATTACTTATTATACTTTACTTAATCTTATAATTAATAATTATATTTAATTATTTATCTTCTTTCTAATTATTTATTTAAATAGTTATATTATAATATTAAATTATAAATAACTTATAAAGAATTATATATTAATTAATTATATATATTAGTAATTTATATAATTAAAAGACCTTTCTTTATTATAAACTTATATATATAATTATAAAATTAAAGTATATTTATTTAAGTTTAAAATAATAAATATAGTTTATATAATTAATATATTATATTATAATCTTAAATTTAATTAAGAAAATAAAAAGTTAATTAAATATAAAAAAGAAGTTTTAAATTTATATAAAGATATTATTAAAATAAAACTTTTATTTTCTATTAAAAATATATATTATATTATCAAAAAATTATTTTATAAATATTAAAAAAATCTTAAAACCTTAAATATTTACTTTATTTACTTTATTAAAAAAGCTAATATAATAAAAAATAATTATATAATTATATTAGTTATATTAGTTATTAAATTTATATTTTATAAAAGAGATAATAATAATAAACTTTTTATAATTATTCTATAAAAGGTTAATACTTTAATTAATTAATAAAGGAATTAATAAATTATTAAATAAGATATAACTAATCTAATTATAAAATTATTAACTTTAATAAATTGAACTAATATTATATATTCTCTTATAAATATTAAGAATATTAAACTATTTATACTAATTAAATATACTATTTATATTTATATATTTTTTAAAATAGAATCTAATATTTTATTCTTTTATTATTTATATAACTATAAAATCTAATTAAAAGATAATAAAGAAAAAACTTTTAAATATAATTTATTTTATAAGATATTATTAAAGGAATTAGAAGTAATTAAAGAATATATTATAAATAATTTATTAAAAAGTTTTATTAAACTAAACTAAATTCTCTTTATAATCTCTATTTTATTTATAAAGAAGTTTAATAATTCTCTTTATTTATATATTAATTTCTAAACTTTAAATACTTTTATTTATAAAGACTAATATCTATTATTATTTATTAATAAGATTTTAATTAAGTTTTTAAAAATTAAAGTTTTTATTAAATTAAATATCTATTAAATATTTTATTATATTTATATAAACTTAGTTTTTAAAAAGTATATTATCTTTTATATTTAATATAATATATATAAATATAAAGTTATACTTTTTAAATTAATTAATAATTTAATAATATATTAATATTATATAAATAATATATTATTTGATTTTCTTAATATTTTTTATATTATTTATCTTGATAATATCTTTATTTATTTTGAAAATAAATTAAATTATATAATTTATATTATTTAAATATTTTAAAGATTTAAAGATATAAGTTTATAAATTAATTTTAAAAAGTATAAGTTTAATATTAAATATATAAAATATCTTAACTTTATAATATTAACTAATAATATTAAAGTTAATTTTAAAAAGATAATTATAATTTAAAAATAAATATATTTAATTATATTTAAAAGTATTTAATTATTCTTAAATTTTTATAATTTCTATAAATATTTTATTTATAACTTTAATATTATTATTAAGTTATTAATTAATTTAACTAAGATTTTAATTTAGTTTAATTTTAATATTAATTACTAATAATTATTTAATATTTTTAAAGAAACTTTTACTTTTATATTATTTTTATAATATTATAATTATAATCTTTTTTATATATTTAAAACTAATATCTTTAATAAAGTTATTATTAATATATTATTATAAAAATATAATAATAATTAACTTTTAATAACTTACTTTTTAAAAATAATATAATTAGTTAAATTTAATTATAAAGTTTATAATAAGAAAATACTTATAATTATAAAGTTATTCTTATATTAATATATAAAACTAATTAATATTTTATATTAAATTTAAGTTTATATTAATTATAAAATATTAGAATACTTTATAATAACTAAAGTTCTTAATATCTAATAAATTTAATAAATTAAATTTTTAATTAATTATTATTTTCTTATTATATACTAACTAAATAAAGATAATTCTTTAATTAATATATTAATTTATAAAGTTAATAAAATAAACTTTTAAAATAAATTAAAGAAAGAATAATATATATAATAATTATTTAAAGAAGTTTAATTAGACTTTTAGATTATAACTTTCTAATTATATTTTTATTTTAAATCTTTTATATAAAAAGTTAATATAATATTATTTTTAATAAATTTAATAAATCTAGTTTTATAAGTTTTATAAACTAATTAAAAATATAAATCTTTTAATATTTTAAAAATTATATTTAGTTATTATAAACTAGATTCTATATTAAAATTAAAAGTTAAAAAAAGATTTATTATTATATAAAAGTTACTTTATAATATTAGATATTAAATATTTAAAAACTCTTCTAATTTATAAAGTATATAATTTAGTTATTATAATTTATTTAAATATATAAAAGATTTATATATTATTTAAAGAATATTATTATTAGTATTTAATAAAAAATAATATTATAATCTATATTTAAAACTATTATATATATTATTATAATTTTATTTTAAAAAATAAAACTTTTAATTTATTATATTTATTATTAATTTCTATATATATATAAAAGTATATTATTATAAATTATTATAATTTCAATAAAAATAAATATAAATATAATAATATATTTATAATTATTAACTATTTATTTAAGTAAATAATTATAATTTTATATTATATATATTTATTAATATTATAACTTATTAATTATTATACTTTTTAATTATAATTTATAATTTATATCTTTATTCTAGATAAAGTTTAATAATATTTTAAAAACTAAAATCAAGTTATTAATTATAAATTATCTTTAAACTAATAAATAAATAGAAATTTATAATTAGTATTTATAAAAGTAATTATAATCTTTTATAAACTATTATTAAGATAATTAATTTGAATTTTTATTTATAATAGATTATATATAACTAATATTATTATACTTTTCTTTTAATAATTTACTTTTCTTTAAAATATTTTATAAATATATTCTTAGAATTATATAAAATTAAAAGTAAACTAAATATTTATTTATTAATAATCTTAATATCTAGAATATATATATTTATATTTATTATAACTATAAAATATTAGAATATATTTATTTAATTATCTAAATTATATAAAAGTATATAATTTATTAAATTAATAAATATTATTAATTAGAAGATTTCTAAATTAATAATTATATTTAATTAGATATATAGTATTTATTTACTTAATAACTTTTAAAGAAGTTAAACTATTTAATAAATAGATATTTCAAAGTTTTAAAATAAATTAATTATTCTTATTATTTAAATCTTCTTAGTATTATATATATTTATAATATATTTTTAATTGATAAGTTAAAGAAAGTAAATAATAATTTATTATTAAGTTAATATAATAAATTACTTTTACTAATTAATATAATAAAAATAAATAAATATAAAATAAAATAAATACTAGTTTATTATTTAAAATAAAAGTTATTAAAGTATTATATTTAATAAAGAGGTTATAATATAAATTTAATATAATATAAAGTATTAAATTTTAAAATATCTTTAATATTTCTTTATAACTTCTATTATATTAATTTAAAAGTATTTAACTTTTTAATATTATTTCTAGAATAAATATATTTATAAAAGTTTAAAAAAGATAATTATAATTATATTAAAGAAGATTATCTAATAATTATAATTAATAAGAAATACTTTTTAAACTTTATAATAAAAAAGATATAAATATTTATTTATATATTTATTTATTATTAACTATTTAAATAATTATATTTATTTGAAAAAAAGTAACTTTAAAAATATATAATTATAATATTAAAGAAATTATAAAAATATTTAAAAATAAACTTTTTAAAAAGAGAGAGTAATATAATAATTTAAATCGAATTATTATAATATTATATAAATTAATTATATATAAGTTAAATTTAGAAATTAAACTATATATATATATTAATATATATATAATTTAATTACTTATTTTATATAATAACTTTTTATATATAAACTTTTAAATTCTTATAATCCTTTTAATTCTTTAATTATTAATTTTAAGATTATTTAATATTTTAAATTAATGATTTCGTTATAAAATCTATATTTTCTAAAATATTAAAATTAATAATTAGAATTTTATAAAGTATTATTTTAAATTATAATTTATTTTTTTAAATACTTTTAAAATTAAAAAGGTTTTTTTAAATATTTATCTTCTTAATTAAAAAGTTAATTATATAAAAGATAATTATAATTAATATTAAATTCTTTTTATTAAAGATTTTAATAATTATTAAAATAATTAGTTTTTTAACTTTTTTAATTTTAAAAATCTTATTTATAATATTATAAATTAAAAGAATTAAAAAAGTATTATAATATAATATAATATTATAAATTTAAAATAAAATAATTTAATAATTTAATCTTAGATTTAATTACTTTAAATTTAATTTAAATAATAATTTAATTAATTAACTTTAAATTATTTAATATAATAATATTAATAAAAAAGATATAAACTAGATTTTAAATAATTTTAATAATTTTTAATAATAAAGTTATTAAAAATATTAAAATTATTAAAAAGATTATTAAAAAGTTATAAAAAGTTACTTTTATAATTTTAAAGCTTTAATTTATATTTCTATTTTTTAAATTATATATTTAAGATTATTAAATTAAAAGACTAATTAATTTATAACTTTTTTAACTTTATTAGATTTAATATAATTTCTAAATACTTTGATAAAATTTAATATTTTATTTTATTATTTTTAAAAAATAATTAAAAAGTTAAAAGTTTTAAAAATAAATAACTAAATAGATTTTAAATTAATTAATTAATTAATAATAATTTTCAGATTTTTATTAATTTATTTTAAAAAGTAGAATAAAATATTATTAAAATTAATTATAATATTTATAATAAATTTAATAAAAAAGTTTAAGTTTATAATATTTAAAAGATTAAATAAATTAATATTTAAATTTAATTGAAAGGTTATAAATAAAGTTAATAATATAATAATATTTATAATATTATTATTAATAATAATTAAAAAACTAGATCTTATAATAATAATATTAAAGATAATTAAAAAACTAGATTTTATAATAATAATATTAAAGATAATTAAAAAGAAGATAATAGAAATAATATTTTAAAAATTAGTTTAATTAATTAAAATAAAAGATATTTTTATATTAATAAATATTAATATAATACTTTATAATAAATATAATAATATTTTAAAAACTTTTTTAAATTTAAGAAATAGTTTTAAATTAAAAGTATTAAAATAATTAAAAGTAATAATAATAATAATATAATTATAATATATAAATATAACTAAGTTTATTCAAATTATAAAAATATATTATATTAAATATTAATTTCTTTTTATTAATATTTTTATTATTTTAATAATTTTTTAATATTTTTATAATTTTTAAAGTTTTTAAATAAAAATCTTATAATATAAAATAAAAATTATTAAAAATTGATAGTAATAATAATATATTAATAATAAATAATTATATAATTAAATAATCTAGTTTATTTAATTTATAAAAAGTTATTAATTAAAATATAATATTATTAAATATTTTATTAATTATTTTTAATAGATTTTAATAAAAATTCAATTTTAATTAAAAAAATTATATTTATATTTATTATTATTAATTAAATTTAATCTATATATATAAGTTTTAATATAATTATAATTTAGTTTTAATTAATAAAATATATTAATAATAATTTATTTAATATTAAAAGAAATTAAGATTTTATTTTAAAAAATTAATTTATAAATTAAAATATAATTAATTTTAAATTCTTTAATTAATTTTAATTTAATTACTTTTTTTAAAGTTAATTTTTATTTCTAGATTTTAATATATTTAATATAAATATTTAAATAAATAAAACTAATTATATAAATATTTAGTTTTAATTTAATAGTTTCTTTTATTAATTTATTAATTATTTTATTCTCTTTTATATTATAATATTCTAGAATCTAAATTAATTTAATATTAATATTTTTATTAATTATTAAATTATTATTAATATTATATACTTTTATTAGTTATTCTTAATTAAAATTATTATTTAATAAATTTAAATATTATAATTTAATTTAGTTATTATTATAAATTATATATTCTTAATTTAATTAAATTAAATAATTAATTAATTTAATTATTTAAATAATTTCTTTTAACTTTTTATTATAAACTAATTAATTTAAATTAATATTTTATTTATAAATCTAGATTAATTCTTAATTTAAATTTAAAAGAATTAATTTAATCTTTATTTTAGTTTTAGTTTATAATTAAAATTTATTAATATAAAAAAGTATTAATTAGATATTAATATTAATATTAACTTTTAATAATTTTTAATTTTATTCTCTTTTAAAAAACAATTAATTTAAATCGAAAATAAATTTATAATTTAAAAAGGAAATTTAAATAATTATAGTTTTTTTAAATTATCTAAGTTAATTAATAAATATATTAATTATTTAATTTAATTAATTTATATTAATTTATTAATTAATTTTAATTTTAATTTTTATTAGATTTTTAAAAGATAAATAAAGTTAAAATTAAATTCTAACTTTTAATAATTCTTTTAATTACTTTTTTACTTTTAATAACTTTTTTAAAGTAGTTTATAAATTAAATAGTTTTTTAAAAGTTTAAGAAATTAAAAAGTATATTAAAAATTAATATTAATTAAATAGATATTAAAATATACTAATATAACTTTAATATTTATAATTAAAACTAGATTAGTTTTAAAAACTTTTAAGATTTTATAAAAAGTTAAGTTTTAAAATAATTAAAATTAAACTTTAAAATTAATCTATCTTTTATATTAATAATATAAATAATATATAACTAATATATAATAAAAAAGAATAAATTAGTTTAAATATTAGTTAATTAATTAACTTAAAATAATATTATTTTAATTTAATTAACTTAGATTTTAATATAACTTTTAAATTTAAAAATATTATTAAATTAAATTTTTAACTATTTTATTAGTTTAAAAAAATATATAATTTATTAATTTAATAATTTAATTAAATTATTTATTAAGTTATTTATAAAGAAATATATTAATTTAGTTTTCTTAAAATTAAAATTAATATTATTTATTATTTTAAAAGAATATAATTTATTAGTTTCTTTTTTTAAAATTTAATAATTCTTTTTAAAATTAGTTAAATTAATTACTAATATAATATTATTTATATAAAATTAAATTAAATAATTAATTATTAAAAAGAGATCTTAAATATAAATTAAAAATAAAATCAAACTAATTAAATTATTTTAAAAAATATTAATATTAATTAGTTAAAAGAGTTTAATTTAATTATTAAAAATAAATCTAAATTATTAAATTTCTAAAAAATAATTAACTTAGTTAATTAAATTAAATAATAATTTAAACTTTTTTAAAATTATTAATAATTAGTTTTTAGATATATAATTAAAAGTCTTTTTAATATTAAGAAATAAAATTAATATCTTTAAATTAATTATATAATTTTATTCGATTTTAATTACTAATAATAGTTTAATATTAATTATAAACTTTTTAAATTTACTTTTAATTTAAAAGTTATAAAAAAGATTAATAGTTTTAATTAAATAATTTAATCTTTTAATTAATATCTTTTTATTAATCCTTTTAAAATAGTTTAATAATAAAATAATTTTATAAATTTTTAAAATTAAATAATTAAACTTTTTTAACTTTTTAAATATTATATTAATTATTTATTATTAATAAATAGAATAATGTTTAGAATTAAAAAAAGATTATAAACTTTATAAAATAAATTAGAAATAATTAAATAAACTTTATTAATAATTTTTAAATTAACTTTATTAAATTTAAAAGTTTTCTTTTTAATTTTAATTAAATAAACTTTTTTAAATTTATTAATTATTAATTTTAATTAGAAATCAACTTTATAAATATTTTAAAAAAAAACTAATTAATATTAGTAATTAAAAGAATAAAATAAATTTTAAAATATTTATTTTTCTTTTAAAAATTAATTAATTAGAAATTAAAAGTAATATCTAATTTTAATAACTTTTTATTTATTTATTTTAATAACTTATATAAATCTAAGATTATAATAAATTAATTAATAAATATATTATTAATAATTAAATATAAATAAGTTTAAATATAATTAAATTAATTAAAATAGTTTTTAATTTAATAATATAATAATATTATATTAAATTAAAAGTTTAACTTTTAATATTTTATTTAATAAAAAATTTTATATTTAAATTTATTTTTTTTTTCTTTTAATAATTTATATAAATTTAAGATTATAATAAGTTAATTAATAGATATATAATTTAATTTAGAACTAATACTTTTCAATTATTAAATATATTAAATAGAATTATTAGAATATTTTTTTAAAGATAAAAAATTTAAAATTAATATTTAAAGTATTTAATTATATTAAAAGTTATTAAAACTAAATATTACTTTTAATTTCTAATTAATTAACTTTTAAAGAAAAAGTAAATATATTAAGATTTACTTTATTTTTATAATCTTTAATATTAATTAGTTTTTTTAGAATATTTATAAAATTAACTTTTAATTAAAATTAATAGTTAATAAATTTAAAAAAGTTTATTTAATTAAAATTAAAAAGAAAACTTCTAAGTTTAATAAAATTAATTAAGAAATTATTAATAAAGTTTATTTAATTATTTTTAATTTATTTTATAAGATTTATAATCTTCTTTTTAATATTAATTATTATTTTACTTATTAATAATAAATAATAAATATAATATTTAAAAAGTTAAAAAAGTTTAATTATATAATTTTAAAAGTTTATAAAGTTATTTTATTATTAAACTATTTAAAGAAAATTAATAAGAGAATATTAATAAAGAGATTAAATTATTTAATTAAAATTATTAGTTTATTATATGACTTTTAAATTAGAAGTTAATTTAAAAAGTTTATAATTAATATCAAGTTATTATTAATAATTAAAATCGAATAAAATTATATAATTAATTTAAAGATATTAATTTTATTTTTTAATATTAAAAGAGCTTTCGATTATATATTTAAAAACTAGTTATTAATAATTTTAAAAGAGTTTAAATTATCTTTTAATTTAATTAATTAGATTAATTACTTTTTAAAAATTTAATAATTTAAACTTACTTTTAATAATTAAATTAAGTCTTTTTAATTTATTAATATTAATATCTTCTAAAATATAAAAATATTTAAAAATAATTTTTTATTAAAAAAATATAATTTCTTATTAATAATTATTAAATTAAAATCGAATATAATAAATAACTTTTCTATAAATTAAACTAATTAAATTATTTAATTATATAATTATTTGTTATTAAGATATTATTATTATTATCAATTTTATAGATTTTTACTTTATATTTTTAAAATTTTTATTGAAAAATTTTAAAAACTATAAAAATATTGAAAAATTATTAAAATAATAAAATATTAATAAAAAAAAGTTAGTATTTAATATAATATATTTTTATAATTTAAACTAGTTTATTTATATTTTTATATTATCTCTATATTATTATTATTATTAATTTTAATAATTCTAATTACTAAATTTATTAAATTAAATTTAAATTATTGATTTAGTTAATATTTAATAATATTAGTAATTTAAAACTAATTATTAAATTTAAAAAGGCTTTTAAAATATTAATATATTTATTATAAAATATTATATTAATATTTATTAATATAAAAGTACTTTTTACTTTAAATAATAATAATTAAAATATTATTTTAATTAACTTCTTTTTAACTATTTTTAATATTTTAATAGTTATTAAATTTAATCCTCTAATTATTAATATTATTAATAATATTATAAATATTATTATATTATTAACTTTATTTATAATACTTTGATTTAACTTTAATATTAATTTATTTAATCTTTTTAATATTATAAATTTAAATCTCTTTATTAAATTTATTATAAATATTATAATTAGTTTTAATAATATTTTATTTTATTTATTAAAATATACTAATTTATTCTTAATAAAATAAATTAATAAAAACTTGAAAATTATTATTAATTAATTAATTAACTTAAAATTTATCTAATTATTTATTTTTAAAACTTTAAATCTTTTATTTTTTTTATTATTTTTTTTATTTTTTTTAATAATTTATATAAGTTTAAAATTATAATAAGTTAATTAGTAGATATATTATTAATAACTAAGTATATATAAATCTAAATATATATAATACTATATATAATAAAGAGATATTAAAAGTTTAATTTTTATTTTAAAAAAATAATAATTAAAATAATTTTAAAATATTTTAAATACTAATAAAAAAAATTAAATTTAAACTAACTTAAATATTAAATATTAATAATATTAGTATTAATATTCAATATTAAGTTAATATAAAGTTTAATAATAATAATATATAAATAAATTTAATTTATTTATAATAATAATTTAAAAACGATTTTTTATTAAAAAAATATAATTTCTTATTAAAAATTATTAGATTAAAATTAAATATAATAAATAACTCTTTTATAAATTAAACTAATTAGATTATTTAATTATATAATTATCTATTATTAAGA
>JANGZZ010000501.1:0-12665 GCA_026225955.1 Clarireedia paspali | reverse complement strand
TTTTTAATAAAAAGAATTAAAATAATAAATAAAATTTAGTTTAATTTAATAAATCTTTTTATTAAATTCTTAATAAAATATTCTTTAATAATCTTAAGTTCTTTAATTAATATTTTATATAATAAATTATAATAAAATTTACTTTTTATATTTTCTTTTAAAATAATTTTATAATTATAAAATTAATAAAATAATAAAGTATTTAATTTAGATTTAAAGAATATAATTAAGAATTCTTAATATTTATTAAAAATTAAAAGTTTAATATTAATCTTGAATAGAAAAGTTATAATAATTAATTAGAATTAAAAGATAGAATATAATTATTTAAATAATAAGAAAATAATTTATTTATTTTCTTAATTAGTTTATTATTTTTTAAGTAATTAGTTAATCTTATAAATTAAAATAGTATTTAGTTTATATTAATTATCTTAATAATAGAATATATATAAAGTAATTCTAGAGATTATATATAAATTAATAATTTTCTTTAAATAATTAGATTAAAGCTTTTAAAAAGATTTAAGTTTTCTAATAATAACTAGGAATTATATTAACTATTTATTTTTAAAAATAGTCTTTATTATTTTAAATATATAAATTTAATCGTTTAAAAATATTTTATAAAATTTAGATAATTATAAAATTATAAATATAATTATAATAGAGATTAATTTAACTTTTTAAATTAATAAGTAAAGTAAAATTTCTTTTATATTAATATATTATAATATTACTATTATAATTACTAAAATAATTATTTAATTGTTTAAATAATTAATACTAGTTTATTATCTTTAATATTTATTTAGTTTCTAATCTTACTAATCTATATTCTATTAATATTTATAGTTAATTATATAAAGATTAAAGTTAATATAAGTATATAATATAAGTTAAAAGTATATTTAATTAATATAATAATATTATCGATTGAAGATATTAAATAATTTTAAAATTAATAATTAAAGAATTAAAAGAATTATAAGAATTTAAAAGTTTATATATAAAAAGTTATTATATAGAATAAGTAATTAAGTTATATATATATTAATATATATATATAGTCTAGTTCCTAGATTTAATTTATATTTAGTTAGTTTATATAATATTATAATAATTTAATTTAAATTATTATATTATCTCTTTTTTTTAAAAAACTTATTTTTAAATATTTTAATTAGTTATTAAATTATATTCTATAAAGTTAATAAATAAATATAAGTAATTAAATAACTATTAAATAAATATATTAAGAAAGAAAAAATAAAAGTATATTTTATCTTTTAATTTATATTATTATAAACTTTTTTTTATTAATTATTATTATTAAATAATTATTTTTAGTATAATTATAATTATCTTTATTAGCTTCTTATAATTATAATTATTTTAAGAATAATATTAGAAGATTAAGTATCTTTAAGTTTATATAATAGAAGTTATAAAGAAGTATTAAAGAAGTTTTTAAATTTAATATTTTATATTATATTAAATCTATATTATAGTCTTTCTATTAAACTTGATATTCTAATATTTTCTTATATTAGTAATAAACTAATATCTCTTCTATTTTATATTTATTTATTCTAATAATATTAATAGATAGTAAAGGTTTATTATATTAACTAGATAATAAGTTATTAATTATTTTATATAGTTTATTAGTAAAGAAAATATTATAGATTCTTATTATATTAAGTAATTCTAAATAATATAAATAACTAATCTTTTTTAAAACTTTAAAATATCTATTTATAAGATAATTTAACTTTTTTAATAATTATTAAATAAATAGATATTATATATTTAATTAGATATAATTATTAACTTAGAAATCTTTCAATTAATAATATTTATTAATTTAATAAGTTATATACTTTTAAATAGTTTAGATAATTAAATAAATATATTTTAATATTTTATAGTTATAGTAAATATAAATATATATATTTTAAATATTAAAGTTATTAATAAGTAGATATTTAGTTTACTTCTAATTTTATATAATTTTAAAAGTATATTTATAAAGTATTTTAAAAGAAAAAAAATTATTAAAAGAAGAATATAATAATATTAATTATATATAATCTATTATAAATAGAAATTTAAATTAGTTATTTTAATAATAGTTTATAAAAAGTTATAACTATTTTTATAAATATTAATTATAAATTTCTATCTATTTATTAGTTTAAAGATAATTAATTATAAATAATTTTATTTTAATTTTAAAGATATTATTAAACTTAGTCTAAAAGAAGAAAATAAATTATAATTTATAATTAGAAAATATAATTATTAATAAGTTATAATAGTAATAAATATATATAATATAAAATTTAGTTTATTTTTAAAAAGTAATAATTTTATAATATAAAATTATAATTATCTACTTATTTAACTAATTAATAATAATTAATATATTATTATATTTATATTTATCTTTATTGAAATTATAATAATCTATAATAATATACTTCTATATATATATTAGAATTAATAATAAATAAAATAAATTAAATATTTTATTTTTAAGAACTAAATTATAATAATATATATAATAATTATAAATATATATTATAATATTAGTTTATATTATATACTAATAATAATCTATAAAAAATAACTAAATCTTTTTAATATTTAAATAAATTATAATTACTAAGTTATATACTTTATAAATAAAAAGAGTTTTTAAGTTCTTAATATTAAAAATAATAAAATAATTATTATATAATAATAAACCTTCTTTAATTTCTAATTTAATAGTTAAACTATTTATTTTTATATTAACTTTTAAAGTATAAAGAGAATTATACTTTTAATTAACTTATAATATATATAAAATTAAATTAATAAAATTTACTAATATTAATATTATATTAATCTTAAATAATATCTTTTTAAAGTTAAATTTTAATTAAGAAGTTAAAATCTAGGAATTAAACTATATATTTTTAAATAATTATTATATATACTATTACTTTTTAAATTTATTTTATAAATTCAATTTATTAGTTTTATAAATTAAAGTATTAATTATAAGATTCTCTTTATTTAAATAATATATAATAAAGAAATAATAATTAATTAGAAGTTTAGTTTATTAAATTTAATAAATATTAAAGGCTTTAGTAATTATAAAGTATTTCAAGGTCTTATAATCTATATAGATTTATATCTAATATAAAATACTTATAAACTTAGTATATTAATTTATAAATAACTTTATAATTATAAATATTTCTTTATTATAAACTTTATAATTAAGTTTAATAAACTATATTATTTTTAAGAAATAAATTACTAAGAATTAGTTATTATTATATTTCTATAAAAATATACTTATAATAATATTATTAAATATATTAGTTTCTAATATATAAAGAAAGTTATAATTATAATATTTTAAAAGTAAAATAAAGATTAATATCTTTTTTAAAATATTAAATAATTACTAATAGTTAATATCGAAATTAAAGAGTATAATTACTTTTATTAAATTAACTAAAGATTTTATAATAATATTAAAGTTATAAATAAATTATTAATAGAAGTTATAAAAGTTTAGAAAAAATTAAATACTTTTAATAATAATTAAATATCTTTATTTTTAAACTATAAAGACTTTTTTAAAATTAACTTCAATACTAGTAATTAAGATAATAAATCTAAAATACTTTATATATTTAATATTAAATTTATATTTCTTTAAATTAATTTATAAGTTTATATTTTTAAATCTTTGAAATATTATAATAATATAAAATATATATTTAAATTTATCTTTAAAATAAATTAAAATATTATTTAAATATATTATATAAAAAATATTAAGAAAATCAAATAAAATATTATTTATATAATATTAATATATTACTAAATTATTAATTAATCTAAAAGATATAACTTTATATTTATATATATTATATTAAGTATAGAAAATAATATATTTTTTAAAGACTAGATTTATATAAATATAATAAAATATTTAATAGATATTTAATTTAATAAAAACTTTAATTTTTGAAAACCTAGTTAGAATTTTATTAATAAATAATAATAAATATTAATCTTTATAAATAAAAGTATTTAAAGTTTGAAAATCAATATATAAATATAAAGAACTATTAGATTTCTTTATAAATAAAATAAAAGTAATAAAGAGTATTTAATTTAGTTTAATAAAGTTTTTTATTAGATTATTTATAATATATTCTTTAACTATTTTTAACTTTTCTAATAATATTTTATAAAATAAATTATATTTAAAAGTTTTCTTATTATTATCTTTTAATTAGATTTTATAATTATATAAATAATAAAATAGAAGAATATTTAATTTAGTTTTAAAGAATATATAGATATATATAATATATTTAATTAGTATAAATAGTTTAAAGTTAATATTTATAAAAGAATATAATATAATATTATAGTTTATTAAAGTTAATAACTATATAATTAAAATAATAAAGTTTTATTTAAAAGTTTATTATTTCTTATATTAATTAATAAGAATATTAACTTTTTATAAAGTAATTATAAAAAGCTTATTATTACTATTCTTTTTATAAATATAGTTTAAAGTTATAATAGATATTATATATATCTTAATTATATTTAACTTATATTCTAATTTAAAGATTTATAAAAACTTTAAATACTTTTTAAATATAGTATTAAGTTTAGAAGTTATTAATTTAATTTACTTTAATTCTCTTTTTATAATAGTAATTATATCTTTAGTATATTATTTATAAGATATAAATTTAATAACTAATATAATTAGTATAATTATATAATTATTCTTTATTATATTAGCTTTTTTAATAAAGTAAATAGAATAAATATTTAAAGTTTTATAATTTTTTTAGTATTTATAAAGTAATTTTTTAATAATATAATATATATTCTTAATAGAAAATAAAGATTTTATTTTAATAATATTCTTATATAAATTTAAAACTTTTCTTTTATATTTAATTAGCTTTTTATTTTCTTAATTAAATTTAAAGTTATAATATAATATATTAATTATATAAACTATATTTATTATTTTAGATTTAAATAAATATACTTTAATTTTATAATTATATATATAAATTTATAATAGAAAAAAGTCTTTTAGTTATATAAATTATTAATATATATAATTAATTAGTATATAGTTTTTAATTAATTATTTATATTTTAAAATAATTATATAAGTTTTTAAATAAATAATTAGAAAAAAAGTAAATAATTAAATATAACTATTAATTATAAGATTAAGAAAAGTATAATAAATTATTAAAAAGTTACTTTAATTATTATATTCTTTAATTTATAAAAGTGTTTTTAAATATTTAATTATAAATTTAAAATTATAATAAAATTATTTAAAAAAAGAAATATTAATAAATATAAACTTATTAGTTTTAAAGTTAATAAGAACTTTAGTTTAATAAAAGATATTATTCTTTATTAGTTTATATAGTATTATTAATCAGTTACTTTCTATTAGTTTAATTAGATTTAAATATCTTATATCTTTTAATTTATTTAGAAAAAAGTCTTTTTTTAAATAATATTTTTTATTTAATTTATTTCTAACTATTTAATATAAATTATAATTTTAGTTTAAACTATAGTTAGTATATTATTTTTTTCTTTAAATTCTTCTAATATATCTTTATATTTTTTAATCTTATTTACTATATAGTAAAAAGTTTAAATATAGTATATAAAGAAAAAAGAGTTTTTTAAATATCTATTTATTTAAACAAATAAAGTAGTTTATTAAAATATAAAGAAGAAATATTAAAATATATTTATAAGTAATTATAATTAGTTTTTAAATATATTTTATAATACTTTTTATAATATATTAATAATAAAAGTAATAATAAAGTTTATAATAAATTATTAACTTTAAATATAAAATATAATATAATTATAATAATTGATTATAACTATTATAACTTTTATAAATAATTTATAAATCTTCTTTATAACTATAATATTTATATTATTATTATTAATAATATAAAGAATTATAATATCTTCTTTATAATTTTTATTTATAAAGTAGTTTATAAAAAAGTATATATAATAGTTTTAATTAAGTTTATAAATAAAATTAATTCGCTTTTTAATATTATTTTTAAAGTAGTTATTATTATTACTTTTATTAGTTAGATTAGTTAATAATTTAAATTATTAATAAAATAATTTAAACTTAATATTATCTTTTTAAACTAAATAATAATAAATATTCTATATTTTTTATTATTTAATTAAATTTATTAAGAAGTAAATAATATCTTTAATTAATAAATTAAAGATATATATATTATATATATAATATCTTTTAATAAATTATAATACTAAGTTTTTAACTTAGTTAATAATATATTAATATTTAAAGTTATTATTTATAAAGTTATTAATATATTAATATATTTAACTTTTAATTATTTTCTTTTATATATAAATAAAAGTTTCTTAATTATTAGAAAGTTTAGATTTTAAAAAAAGAATTTTAATTAATATATAAATTATTAAAACTAAAGTTAAAGTTTAATAAATAACTTATAATTATTATTATAAAACTAAAGTTTAGAATATATTATAAATTATTATTATATTATATTCGATTATAAATTATAATAATAATTACTATTCTATTTTATTTATAAGTATTATAAACTAAGTTTAAATTTACTATATTTACTTTAATAATATATTAACTATTAGATTAGAAGAAATTAAAAGAGTTATTATTAATAAACTAATAATAAAGGAAACTTATTAAATATTTTTACTTTTCTAATATTACTCTTTTTATAAATAAGTATTAATATTTTAAATAAAATAAATAATTTCTAATTAATATAAATAAATAGATATAAAAGATTTACTTTTATTATATTCTAAGAATAATTTATCTTCTATTTAAAGTAATATTTAATTAGATTTAATAAGTTCTTAAATATTAAATTAAGTTTTAAAAAAGAAAGTTAAAAAGTTTTCTTATTATATAAAGGTTTAACTAAAAATATTAAAAGATAAAATATATAAATACTTTTAAGAAAGTATTTAAAATATAAATATTATTAAATTAAGTTTTTTAAGATTTAAATAAGTTTATAGATAATAAAAGAATAAATACTATATATTAATAAGTTAAAATAAGTTTACTTTTATTATTTAAGAAATTATTAAAGGGATTTAAAAGTAAAAAGGAATTTATAATAATATTATTTATAGTTATTAATATAGTTAAAAGAATTATTAAGTTATTAATAATATAATAATATTATTAATTTAGAATATTAAATAACTTTAAAATTAATAATTAAAAAACTAAAAAGATTATAAAAATCTAAAAACTTATATATAAGAAGTTATTATATAAAATAAGTAATTAAATTATATATATATTAATATATATATATAGTCTAGTTTCTAAATCTAATTTATATATAATTAGTTTATATAATATTATAATAATTTAATCTAAATTATTATAATTAAAAGATAAGTTTATAAACTAATATAATTAATATTATTTATAATTTAAAAAGATTTAATTTTCAAATAGTTATATTCTTCTAAAGATTATAAAATATATAAAGTAAATAATTAAAAAGAAAGTATAAATTTAAAATTAATTATTAATAAATAGATTTAAATAAATATAATAAAAGATCTTTTAATCTTTTTTATTATTATATCTTTTAATTAATAAAGATATTTTCAATTGTTTTATTATAACTTTCTAAATTAAATTAAGTATTTTAAAAAATATAATATTAATAAAAGTAAAGTTATTTACTTTAAAGTTAATAAAAACTTTAGTTTAAAATAAATATTAATTTCTTATTAATATATAAAAAAATATTATATACTTTTTATTTAATAATTTAATTAAATCTAAATATCTTATATCTTTTATTTTATTTAATAAAAAGTTTTTAATTAAATATAATCTTTTATTTAATTATTAATAATATAAGTAATAATAATAACTTCTTCTTTATATTTATCTTCTTATTTTTATTTCTTTATAATATTAAAGTATTTCTTTTTTTAATTAAAAGAGTTAATATTAATAATATTAATATAATAGAGAATAATATTATAAAAATAATTAAAAGTATTTTTAAAAGAAGAGTTATCTTTTAGTTTATTTTAAAAAATAGATATAATATTCTTTAGTATAAAATAAAAAAATATTTTATTAATAATAAGATTAATTAAAACTAATAAAATAAAATAATTAAAATTAGTTTTATAACTTAGTAAAAAATAATTAATTTAATCTTTAATAATTTCTTTACTAGATTTAATTAAAGTATTAATAAGATAATATATAAAAGTAAATATTATAATAATATAAATAAATTAAAAAAATATTAATAACTTTTTAATATTATTTTATTATTTTAAGAAGTTTAAATATTAAACTAGTTTTTATAAAATAGTAATTTAATATTAAATATTCTTAATCTAATTTTAATAGTATTTAATAAACTTATAAAAAAGATCTTTATAAATTATCTTTTTTAAAACTAAGTTAATAAAAGTTAAAATAGAAAATTATTTATAAAACTTTTTAAATAAAGATAATAGTTTTGAAATAGTTATAAATAATATATAATATTTATTCTTAATAAAAATAAATTTAGAATTATTATAAAAAAGTAAATATAACTTATTAATTAATTATTTTATAATTAAAAGAAGTTTTTATAAGAATAATCTTTTAAAATAATTAAAAGTAATACTTTTAATTTAATTACTTATATATTTATAAATTTAGTATTTATTAAAATAAATATATATAATTAGTTTATTAAGAACTATATATTTTTAAAAAGATAAAAAAATATTAAAACTATTATTAAACTTATTAATAAAATTAATAACTTAAGAAGATTAAATTAAATTAATATTAAATAAAAAAAGATTATAAGTTAAATATATATAAATAAATAGATTATATATATTATTAGTTAGTTAGAAATAAATATATAAAATTATTAAGTTATATTTAAAACTATATTATTTAAATATTTTATTAGTAAATAGTTTAATTATTTTATAAGATAATTATTTATTAAAAATTCTTAGTTTAGTAATAAACTTTAGTTATTTAATAAAAAAGATTAATTAATCTTTTATAAATTATATCTATTAAAAAGATATTAAAAAGAGAATAGTAATAATACTAAAAGTAATATTAAAAGAAATATAGATAAAAATTAATTTAATAATTTAAACTTATTATAACTTTAATTATTCTTATTAAACTCTAATTTATATTTATAATTCTAAAATCAATTTAATTAATATAACTATATTACTATTTATTAAAAATAAAATAAAGTTTTAATTTTAAAATTAAAAAAGTAAAAGATTTATTATTTTATTCTTTCTTTTATTTCTTCTTTTTATATTAATATTAGAATTTATATTAGTATTATTAATATATTAAGCTTCTAAATTATTATTAATATTCTTAGACTTATTAAAGTAAATATAATTTAAAAAGCAAATTATATTAAATATAAAGTTTTATTATAATATTTTAATACTCTTTTTAAATATATTATCAAATAAAATTAGTTAATAGAAGTAAAAGTATAAAGAATATATAATAAAAGTAAAAAGATAAATAAAGTTTATAAATAGAGAATAAATAAATAGAAATAAAAATAAAGAGAATAATAATAATAATAATAATATTTATATTATTATTTAATAAAATAGACTTTTTTTTAATAACTTTAGTAGTTTTCTAAATAAAGAGAATTAAGAATAAAATATTATTTAAATAATTACTAATTAGTTAAAGAAATTAAAAATAAGTTATTAATAATATAATAATATATTATAAATATTTAATAAAGAATAAGATTATATTATTCTTAAAATTAATAATTAAAAAGTTAAAAAGATTAAAAAGTTTTAAAAGTTTATATATATATAATAATTATATAAATTATATATTTAAAGTATATATATACTAGATATATTTAAAAGTCTATTTAATTATTAGAAGTAAGATTCTAAAAATTAGATAATAAACTTAATATATATAGATTATTATATATATAATATAAAGTTAAAAATCTAATAATAATTTATTTTATATTATTATAAATTAATTATATTTATTAATAAAATTAACAATTTTAATATTATATAATATTATATTAATAAAATTCTTTATTAACTTTTTATTATATATATCTTTAATAATATATTTTAATAATATTAAATTTATAAATATTATATCTAGATAAATTTTAAAGTAATTCTTTATAAATTTATATAAAATCTTTATTTTAATTATAATATATAATTTCTATTTTATATTAATTAATTTTATAAATATTTATATATAAACTTTTTTTTTAAAGTAATTAGAAAATACTCTTTATATTATTATTTTATACTTTATATATATTAAATATTATAGTTAAATTATAAATATAAATATATTAATATATATATTATTTTTATTTAATATTATTATCTTTATATTTTTAAAGTTATTTATTTATAAATTGAAATATCTTATATTATTTATCTTTAAATTACTTTAGAAAGTTATTATTATTAATATTATATTTAAATATAAAGTATTTATAAGTAAATTAAATTATTATTCTTATAACTATTATATTATAAACTTTATAATATATATTATATTATTCTTTTTTAGATAATAAAAAAATTAATTCTTTTTATTTATATTTTTAATTATATTTTTATTATTATCTAAATCTATTATTATATTTAAATTATTACTTTATAATATTTCTTTTATAAATAAAGTTAATTTTATTAATATAATCTCTTTTATTAAAAATAATATTAATAAATATAAAGATAATTTATTATAATTCTTTTTTAAATAATTAATATAATTTATTAAAATAGATATATATTTTCTTAAAAAATATAAGTTTATATTAAACTTATTTATTATTTTCTTTATTTTAACTTTATTTATTATTTATTATTATAAGAAGTTTTTAATTATAATAATATTTATTATATAGATATAATAAATAAATATAATAGATTTATTCTTTTATTATTTTATATTATTAAAATCTAATTTAAGATCTTAATTAAAAGTAGTTATTACTTTTATTTTAATTAAATATTTAATTATTTCTTATATTTTTCAATTTATAATTTTAATAAATAAATATTTAAAATTAATAAAAGTTTAAAATTCTTAAACTTTTTTTATTAAATATTAATCTATTATTATAAAGAAGATAGAACTAAATTTTAAAAGATAATAATAAAGAATTTTTAATTATAAAAATAATATAAAAAATAAATTTATTATATTAAAAGTAAATTTAAAAAAGAGTTATAATAATTATTAAAATAATAATTATTATATTTAAAATTAATTAATTAAATAGTTTATTTTTATAATACTTTTTTATTTAAAGTTATTAAGTTTATTAAAATAAATATAATTTATAATATAACTTATTTAGTTTTATTATTTTAAAGTAAATATATTTTATAATATAAATATTTCTAATTTTTATATATTAAGTAAAATATTACTTTTTTAAATAATTCTATTAGAATTTAATTAATATATTAATAATATTAAATTAATATATTAATAATATTAAGATAATATTTAAAATTAATTTAAAATCTCGATTATATTTAATTTTAGTTTCTTTTATAAAAAAGAATAATTAGAAAGAAAATTTCTATTATTTTATTATATACTATTATTAATTATTATAAGTAAATTAAAAAGATAATATTATAAAGAATTAAGATTTTTCTACTATTTATTTCTATTTAATAAATATTTAATTATATTAATATTCTAATTATATTTAACTATTTAAATTATATCTTAATTATACTAGTATTCTAATTATATTATATATAATAATTTTAATTTATTTATTATATTTATTTAATTTTATTATATTTAATTAATATTTTTATATTTATTAATTATTTTTATTAATTATAATTAATAAATATAAAATATTTAAAAATAAACTTTTTTAAAAAAAATAATAATATAATAATTTATATATATTAAATTTATTATATTAATAATTTTTTTATATATTATATTAACTTTATTATTTAATTTTAAAATTATTATTTTTAATAGTAAAATAAACTTTTAAATATATTTAATATATATATATCTTAAATATATAACTTATATAATTATTATATATATATAAACTTTTAAAACTTTTTAACTTTTTTAATTTTTTAATTATTAATTTTAAAAATAATATAATTTTATTTTTTATTAAATTTCTATAATATATTATTATAAAATATTAAATAACTTTAAAATTAATAATTAAAAAATTAAAAAGATTATAAGAATTTAAAAGTTTATATTATAATAATTTAAATTAAATTATTATAATATTATATAAGTTAATTATATATAAATTAAATTTAGAAACTAAATTATATATATATATTAATATATATATAATTTAATTATTTATTTTATATAATAACTTCTTATATATAAATCTTTAGATTTTTATAATCTTTTTAATTTTTTAATTATTAATTTTAAAATTATTTAGTATTCTAAATTAATAATTTTATTATATTATTAATAATTTAATAATCTTTTTAATTATATT
>JANGZZ010000500.1:0-12677 GCA_026225955.1 Clarireedia paspali | reverse complement strand
CAGTCGCAATGATTTTAGGCGATAATATATATTATGGAAGTGGAATGAGAAAAATTCTTCAACGAGCTGCACTGAAAGAAAATGGTTCAACAGTATTTGGCTATCACGTAAATGATCCAGAGCGATTTGGTGTTGTTGAGTTTGATGAAAATGGAAAAGTACTGAGTGTCGAGGAGAAGCCAGAAGTACCCAAATCTAATTACGCAATCACTGGTTTATATTTCTATGATAACCGTGTAGTAGAAATCGCCAAAAATGTAGAACCTTCTTCGCGTGGTGAAATCGAAATTACATCTGTTAACGAAGCATATCTGAAAACAGGAGAACTCGAAGTTGAACTTCTTGGCCGTGGTTTTACATGGCTGGATACTGGTACCCACCAAAGTTTAGTCGATGCTACAAATTTTGTTCGTACTGTAGAAGAACATCAAGGAATTAAAATTGCTGCACCTGAAGAAATAGCATATATCAATGAATGGATTGGAAGAGACCAATTAGTTGCTTCAGGAGAAAAATCATCTAAAACAGGATATGGACAATATCTATTAAAAGTTGCAAATGGAAATATTAAATACTAGTACTAGAGGTGAATTATGAAAGTAGTAGAAACTAATTTACAAGGTGTAAAAGTTATTGAACCTAATGTGTTTGGAGACCATCGTGGATGGTTTATGGAAACATATAGTGCTTCCAAGTTTGAAGAAGTTGGAATTAAAAAAAAATTTGTACAAGATAATCAGTCATTTTCTTCTCAAAAAGGTACATTACGTGGTTTACATTATCAATTAAATCCAAAAGCACAAACCAAACTAGTACGTTGTACACGTGGAGCAATTTATGATGTAGCTGTAGACATTCGAAAAGGAAGTCCTACTTTCGGTAAATGGTTTGGAATTGAACTAACCTCAGAAAATAAAAAGCAATTATTAGTCCCTAAAGGATTTGCACATGCATTCATGACATTAACAGATGATGTTGAAGTCCAATATAAAGTGGACGAGCTATATGCTCCAGAATGTGATCGTGGAATAATATGGAATGATCCAACAATAGGAATTGATTGGCCAAAGGACATCACTCCTGTTTTATCTTCTAAAGATGAAAAAGCACCTTTATTGGAAGAGGCAGAAAATAATTTTGTCTTTGGAGAGTGATAAGATGAAAATTTTAGTGACAGGATATACAGGACAACTTGGTTACGATGTTGTTAGAGAAGGTAAAAATCGTGGTTTAGAAATGATTGGAGTTGGATCAAAGGATTTAGATATTACTAATGAGCAAGATGTTAATCAATATGTTAAAGAAGTTAGGCCAAATGCAATTATTCATTGTGCAGCATATACATCAGTGGATAAAGCAGAAGATGATAAAAAAAACTGCTGGAACGTAAACGTTGAAGGTACTAGAAATCTAGCTGAAGTAGCTAGAGAGATTAATGCTAAATTCATGTATATTAGTACAGACTATGTTTTTGATGGAGAAGGAGAAACCCCTTTTTTAGAGACAGATAAAGCTAATCCAGTTGGATATTATGGTTTCACTAAACATGAAGGTGAAAAAATTGTACAAGCTACGTTAGATAATTTTTTCATTCTAAGAATTTCTTGGGTGTTTGGTATTAATGGGAATAATTTTATTAAAACTATGCTCCGTTTATCAGAAACATATAACAAATTAAATGTTGTGGGTGACCAATTTGGCTCCCCTACATATACTATTGACTTAGCCCATTTGTTAGTAGAGATGATTCAAGGTGACAAATATGGCGTATACCATGCTTCGAATGAAGGCTATTGTAGTTGGGCAGAGTTTGCGACAGAGATTTTTAAATATGCTAATAAAAATGTAAAAGTTAATTCAATTGCAACAGAAGAATATCCAACACGTGCAGAGCGTCCTAAGAATTCGCGTTTATCCAAGCAAAACCTTATTGAGAACGGATTTAATCCATTACCAAATTGGCAGGATTCTTTGCAACGCTACTTAAACGAATTAATACAAGAGGTGAATTAAATGACAAGAAAAAAAGTACTTGTAACCGGTGGAGCTGGGTTTATTGGTGGTAACTTTGTGCAGTATATGGTAAATAAGTACCCTCAATATGATATATTCAATTTAGATTTCTTAACTTATGCTGGCGATCTTACAAAACATAAGAATATTCAGGGAAAAGATAATTATCATTTTATAAAAATGGATATTGCAGATCGTGAATCAATGCTTTCATTATTCGAAAAAGAAAAATTTCAGTATGTAGTTCATTTTGCAGCAGAAAGTCACGTTGATCGATCTATTACAGATCCCGAAGTATTTGTTCGTACGAATGTACTTGGGACGCAAGTGTTACTAGATGCTGCTAAATTTATTAATATTGAAAAATTTGTGCATGTTTCGACAGACGAAGTATACGGAGAGTTGGAATTTGATCCAACTACTTTCTTTACAGAAGAAACGCCTTTGCAACCTAATAGTCCGTACAGTGCAAGTAAAGCATCTTCTGATTTTATCGTTCGATCATACCATGAGACATTTGGATTACCTGTTAATATAACTCGTTGTTCAAACAACTACGGACCTTATCACTTCCCAGAAAAATTAATACCTTTGACTATTTCTCGTGTTTTGAATGATCAAAGGGTGCCAGTGTATGGTGATGGAAAAAATATTCGTGACTGGTTACATGTATTAGATCATTGTTCAGCAATTGATCTAGTATTGCACGAAGGTGTAAATGGTGAAGTCTATAATGTAGGCGGACATAATGAACGTACCAATCTAGAGGTTGTCAAAACAATTATTAATACATTAGGGAAATCAGAAGATTTAATTGAGTTTGTCGCAGATCGCTTAGGACATGATAAGCGCTATGCAATTGATCCTACTAAATTGGAGAAACTTGGTTGGAAACCAACTTATACCTTTGAGACTGGTATAGCTCAAACTATTCAATGGTATCTTGAAAATAAAGAGTGGTGGGAACAAATTATTAGTGGTAAATACCAGAATTATTTTGAAAAACAGTATACTTTGTAAAGATTACTTAGTTTAAAAATAATTTATTCTATGCTTACAATTAGTGAATAGTTATTATTATATTTAATAAAAAGATGATAAATATCGAATTAGGAAAAAGAGAAACTCTTCTTGCATAGCTGCCTGATAGTTTCTCTTTTTATATATGATATGTAAAATATGTTATCTATTCTTTTTAAGACTAATCAATAGATTCTAATTATTGTAATAACCACATTCAAAAGCTTTTCACTTAGATAAAAAAATAATATCAAAAATGAGAGGTTTAAAAATTGCGTTATATAAAATTAGTGATTTTCTTTTTTATTGGAGTATTTATAACATTATCCTTGATGAAATTAGAAAAATTAACTAATGAAGATGAAGTAATAATAAACATCAATCAGTATATAGATAAGAAAAAAAATTTAATAGATCATACAGAAATTATCCAAAATGCTTTAGATGATATAGAGCGGGAAAATAATACAACATTATATTTTCCAAAAGGTGTCTATATATTTTCTTCACCGATTACTATCAATCATCCTGTTATTATAAAAGGAGAAGAAGAAGCAATATTTAAACTTAGTCAAAATTTCACTTCAAATAATGAGGGTCAGGGATTTTTTGTTTCAAATTCAGTAAATGGTATTACAATAGATGGAATAACATTTGATGGAAATAAAGGCGAACTATCTGCAGATTCTAAAAATAATTTTGTAATCTTTTTTCGTAATTCATCTAATATTATTGTTGAAAATTCTAATGTGATTAATTTAAATGGGAAAGGTGAAAATTTAAACTCCGCTTTTTCATTTATTGGTAATTCTAATGATATAATTGTTACTGAAAATATAATAGAAAATTCTGATGGTGGAGCAATATTTTTTCAAGGAAAAGATTCTAAGGCTGTAAGAAATATAGCAATTAATTTGAAAGACGTAGCATATGTGGCAAATGGATTAGGAAGTAAAAATATTATATTTTTGGATAATATCGCTTCGAATGTAAGTGGTGGGAGCATAGGTGTTGAAAATGGTCCATCAAATATATTGGTGAAAAATAATAGAATATATGATTTTACCGATGGCTATGGGATAGGTGTACTTAATTTAAAAGATCCAACGAATTCACTATCCTATAATATCAAAATAGAAGATAACAAAATTATAGGAAACAATGGGACTAATCCTAGCAATGGCATTGCTATTGTAAGAGCGGAAGATGTAATTGTTACTAATAATTTAATTTCGGATGTTAATTCAAATAATAAAAATAATAATTCAATCTATCTAGGGGAGGAAACGATTGGTGTTTCTGTAATTAATAACCTAATTTGCAGTGCGGATGCACCTGGAATAGTGAATTCAAGCAAAGGTAAGTCGAATGCCATTCGTAATAATACGCAAATTGTGTCAACAAATGGTCTTTGTCGAATCAAGTAGAGAGTGCTTGAAGTATTCCACCATTATATTTTTTCACAGTGATAACAAGATGAGTTTCGTGATTTGTAGTTTTTCTTCCTGGCATTATCCTTTTACCAATACTAGTATTATGCTAACTGTAGGAAGTGAGCTTTACACAAACATTTGTCTAAATTCTATTGTTCTCGAGAAAGAGCAATGTACTGACACATTTCTAATGTGATTAAATACTTTTGAAAATTAACAATAAATAACTACACTCAGGAGGTAGGACAAGTTGATATTAGTCATAGGTGGAGCAGGGTACATAGGTAGCCACGTGGTAAAAGAGTTACTTAATTCAAAAGAAGTTGTCGTCTTAGACAACCTATCATCTGGCCATCGTTGGGCAGTTGATAAAAGAGCAATATTTTTTGAAGGAGATTTAGGAAATACAGACGACCTGAATTCTCTTTTCTCAACTTATCCTATTGATGCAGTCATGCATTTTGCTGCCAGCAGCTTAGTGGGCGAGTCTGTAATAAATCCAATGAAATATTACTTGAATAATGTTTCTTCAACCCTTACTTTGCTTCAGACAATGCTAGAGTTTAGCATAAACAAGTTTATTTTTTCTTCAACGGCAGCTACATATGGAATTCCGAATGTAGACGTGATTACAGAAAAAACGTTGACGAATCCTATTAATCCTTATGGTCAATCTAAATTAATGGTTGAGCATATCCTCTCTGATTTAGCTAAAGCGGTAGGGATGAATTATGTTGTGCTCCGTTACTTTAATGCTGCAGGAGCATTGGAATCAGGAGGAATTGGTGAAGAACATGATCCTGAAACACATCTTATCCCAATTATCCTTCAGCACCTTCTTGGGCAGCGTGAACAGATTTCCATCTTTGGATCGGATTATGAAACAGAGGACGGCACATGTATTCGTGACTACGTTCATGTAACTGATCTTGCTAATGCTCATATTCTTGCTTTAGAAGCTTTGCTAAATGGTAAAAAGAAAACAGCTACTTACAACCTCGGAAATGGTCTAGGCTACTCTGTAAAGAAAGTAGTTGAAATGTGTGAGAAAGTCACTGGTAAGAAAGTAAATGTTGTAATGGATGAAAGAAGAGCAGGAGATCCAGCAAGACTTATTGCTTCAGCGGATAAGATTAATAGTGAGCTAGGATGGAAGGCCGAATACTCATTAGAAGAGATTATTACTACTGCTTGGAATTGGCATCAGACGAGAGTAAACGTAAAATCATAGTTGATGAAGATGCAGCTTCATCTCTAAATCAATTCCAAACCTTTCATTTCCTTTTTGTTACATCCTTGACGAATGAAGGTATTGATTTATACAGTTTTCTTTCTACTCATACTCATCTAATTCTTTCCCTGCTACTGACCCACTGCAGCTATCAACTATCGATTGATGATAGCTATTTTTGATCCTAAAATAGATTTCTTTAGAGTATCTTGAAGGTTTTTGTTTTAATGTCATAAATATGTATATAAACTTTAAAAATACGCATCTGCCGATAAGTAGATGCGTATTTTTCTTCTCAAAGAGTTTCACCCCGCTCTATCCCGCTTCTTTTCTTCCCCCAACTCCTCCATCGTCCTATCATACTTCCCAGGATCTTTAGCCACTCTAATAAGAGCAAAAACGATACCAATAACCAATATAACAGCAGGCACCCCGCCCAAATTAGAAAGCATTTTAATTCCATCAATCTTAGCAAAACTAATCATCACCCAAGCAACCGCACTAATGGTGATACCCCATATGACTTTAATGAAGACACCTGGTTCTGGACTTTCAGGTGTAATTCCCTTGGAACTGATGCCTCCCATTGCTGCGAGGGTAGAATCGGCTGAGGTCACGAAGGATATGAAGACAATAAACAGGTAGAGCGGGATGATAAATTCTGATAATGGCAGAGTTTCCAGTGCCGCATAGACCAGTGCTTCTGGTCCGCTGGTAGTTAAGATTTCTCCGAATTTCCCATCGTTCATCTGCAGATAGATGGAGGTGCCGCCAAAGATGGTCATCCAGATTCCGCCGAAAACGGCAGGCAAGGCAAAGTTCACGATGATGAAAGCCCGTACGGTGTGCCCATATGCGATTCTTCCTAAAAACAAGGCTGTAAGGGCGGCCCATGAAAACCAGTTTGCCCAGTAAAAAGTGGTCCACCATTGGGGCCATTGGTCATTTGCTGCAGCGCCGGTAAATAAGCTTTTCTCAAAGAAATGTGTTAAATAATAGCCGAAAGACTCGGTTCCTAAGTTCAGGATATAAGAAGTAGGTCCGACTAGAAAGATAAAGATAATGATGAATAGGAATAATTTAAAGTTGATGTCTGAAAGGATGCGGATCCCTTTCATGAGTCCTGTTGACGCTGAGATAATGAATGTTGTCATAACCACAGCTGCAATGACAGCCCATAACAGAGGGGCACTTTTGAGGCCGGATAAATAATTGACTCCGCCTGCTAAGTTGAGAATGCTTGTGCCCATTGCTGCTGCCATCCCTAAAGCTAATGTGTACAGACATACGGCATCAAGTGCTTTTCCCCATTTGCCGTGTATCTTTTTTCCGAGGAGCGGAGCGAGAGTTGAGCCTATGCTGAAAGGCTGTTTCATGTTGTAATAGGCAAACGAAAACATTAAGGCAGGGATGCAGTAAATGGCGTAGGGAGTGATGGTCCAGTGAAGGTACATGGTGGACATCGAGAAGATCGCTGCCCCTGCGCTGTTGGGCTCCAGATTCATGCTTTTTGGAGGCTCAACAAGATGATAAATCGGTTCTGCGATTCCCCAGAAGGTAATGCCTGCTGCAATGGTTGTGGTTACCGTTATCGCGAACCAATTGCGGAAGGATAGAAGAGGTTTTGCGTTTTCCCCTCCAATTCTCACTTTTCCTAATTTAGAGAAGTAGACACCTACACAAACAACGACCATGAACAGGCCGGCTAAACTAAAAACCCAGCCAACGTTTGCAATGACCCAGTCGTTCGCACCAGTTGTAATCTTTATAAACGCATCTTTGTTCGTGAAGCTTAAGACACTTGCTGCTAATACAAATAGAAAGGGCGGCCAAAACACCCAATGCTTCAATGACTTCATATTGCTCCTCCTCCAAGCTGCCAATAAGTAAACGCTTACTTTTTATTTGTCTCTATTAGAGGCTGAATTCTCATAAATATTGAGAGGGTCAGCCTGAAAATTAATTTGAAGGATTCAAAGCAGAGAGCTTCGCAATGATCTCTTCAATCACAATGAAAAACACTGTTCTAGTTTTTTCGAATGGGAGTAACGCCTCGCCCTGACTGAACTTAGATAAATGAAAAATATAGTCCGCATGAAATTCCTTCGTATTCACATACTCTTCAAGGATCAGCATAATACTTGAGCCATTTTTCTTCACATTCTGAAATAAAGGATGAAAGGAAGAAAATTTTCCGGTCACGGAAAGGACGATGAGCAGCGTCTTTTCATCTGCCAGTCGTTCCGCGAAATCTTCGCTCTGTGTGACCGTCACATTTTTATCCGATACCGTCGCAAGTTTGTAGGCGAAGTATTCTGCAGCGATAAAAGAGGGCCCAAGGCCGAATAGAATGATTTTATCGTACTTTTGAAAAATGGAAACAAAATCATCTATGACTTCAGATTCAAAGTTCTCCAAAAAGCGCATTAACCGTTCAACTTCGTTTGATTTCTTGTGCTTCTCTAAATTCATTTCCTGACCGCTGAAGTAGAGCTTGTATTGTTTGAAATTATCAAAGCCTAGCTTGCGTACCAATTTGGACACTTTGGAAGGGGAGACCTCGCCAATTTCAGCGGCTTCGATTATTTTTATTTTATTGTCTTCAGAGACGGCTTTTGACAGCTTCTCATGCAGTTCTTCTTCAAGTTTAGTTAACTTGTCTGTCACGACTTTTATCATAGAATATCACTCGCTTTCATTTAGAAAATGGCGGGTCGTCCATCATTTTCTCAGGAGCATGGGATGTATTTGAACGATTTCAAAAGATCTTAGAAATCATCGGTTCGTAAACGAGGAAACGGCCAATCTGTTACCTTCATTATACAGGAATATGTGTATTTGCTTAACAGGGGGAGTAACGAAAAATGAGGCTGTTATACACCAAAAATTTGGTAGTATAACAACCTGGATGATAGACGCCTTATACTGAAATGTCATCTTTCACAGTAATGGTAGCTCGTTTAGCGACTCCCATTTTAAAGATGACTGTAATCAGGATACCTAATGCACCGGCTACTGCACTGAATATGAAGTAGGCATTGTATCCGCCCGCATCACCGAACGATGAAATCATCATACTCATGACTAAAGGCAATAGGATATCAGGCAAGTATCCGATAAAGGAAATCAATCCGATGGAAAGGCCCAGTTTTTCATCGGCGATATTACAATCACCTAGAAGTGACCAGTAAAGGCCCCGGATTGTATAAACGGATAAGCCGCTCAATATAACCAATGCGTAAAAGAGGTAAGGAGGCAGTGAAGCAGGCAGGACAGAGATCATAATCAAGAGTGCTGCTGCCAATCCTAATGCGATGATGAGGATGTTGCTCTTCCCAAACTTATCCCCTAAGAATCCGCCCGCAATTCCGCCGACCGGCCTCATCCATAGCATGATGACCGTGACCGTACCTACGATGGAAGCATTGATTCCAATATTCGTTTGCAGGAATCCGCCAAAGTAGTAAATCGTCCATGTGACAATATAGCTCATGAAGATGATGCCGCCAAGAAGCCATACAAATCTGTTGGAGAATACATCTTTGAAAGAACCTTTTGCTTTCGGTTCGTTTTTCTCGCTCACTGCTTCAGTTTTTTCACTGTTTCCGTCAACATTTACGAAGATCATAATTAATATCGATACAACAATGAGTACTCCGGAATACATATAGATGACGTTTACTAGTGCGTCTTTTTTATCTGCGACAGCTGTACTTGCTCCCAAAACTCTTGAGAAAAGGAAGACGGCAATACTGGCTAAAACGGCTTCAACTACTCCTCTGCCCCCGTCCAGCACTCCAAAAAAACGGCCTTCTTCTTCTTTTTTCGAAATAAGTTTAACGATTTTAAGATGGGCAGACCAAAACGTTAAAACGGAGAAGATCCCCCAGATGATGAAAATGAAAATGACAACCGGATAGCTCGGTACTTGGGCAAACCAGATTCCGGCTAGTCCTACGAATAACAAGGAGATTGAAATCAGTTTCTTGGCAGAAAATTTATCCGAGATCCATCCGCTCGGAAAATATCCGACAATAAAGGCGATGCCCAATGCAGAGAAAATGGTATTTAACTGCGGCAGGGTCATTCCATAAACTTCTAAGATCGTTTCTTGGTAATTGGTTCGAAGGTAGATTAAAGGAAAAATAGCACCTGCTGCTAAAACGATAAGTAAAAACTGAAAATATCTTTTGACATTAGCTGATTTCATGGGCACCATCCACTTCTTATTTAAATATCGGATACGATAATTTCAGTATGTTATCCGTGTGTTGTCTGACGTTTTTAACAACTGTGTTGTTCAATTCGTTGTAAAAAGCATGGCTGTTTGAATCTGGGTAGAATGTCGTTTCAGTTTTAACCATCTTTTCAATGGCTTCCGAAAAATCATCATAGATTGATAGATGAGCTGCTACAGAGATAGCGGCGCCTAGGCACGCACAGCTGCTTCCTGTTCGCCGGTGTGCCGGCAGCCCGAATAGATCAGAGATAATCTGCATCATGACGTCACTTTTTGAACCGCCGCCGTTGACGACTACTTCATCGATTTCAAGGTTTATTTCTTCTGCCATTTCATCGATGTTGTTTTTAATATTGAAGGCAATCGCTTCTAGTATGGAGCGGTACATGTGATATCTTGTGTGTCTTTGATCAAACCCGATCATGATCCCTTTTCGGTAAGGTGCAGCGGGAGAAGCCAGCCAGTCTAAGATGGTGATCAGGCCATCACTGCCTACAGGCACGTCTTTAGCTTTGCGGTTCAGGAATTCCTCTTCTGAGATCTCAAGCTTAGCTGCTTCCGTCACCAGTTCTTCGCCGATTAATTTCTTAAACCAGCTGACAGTCCATAATCCGCGTCTGATTCCAGTCGATTCATATACGTATTTAAACGGGACGGATGCAAGAGTGGGGAAGAAGTTGTTAGCGTTTTCATAATACTCATCTCTTAGAACCATAGCTGAAATAAATGTTCCAAGCGAAATCATGATGGAGTTCTTTTTGTTAATGCCTGAGCCCAGCATTTCAACGGCTTTATCATTTGATGTCGCAACGACTGGTATTCCTTCTTTTAAATCGAAGTCCATTGCCAGTTCTTTACGGAGAGATCCTAATTTTTCTCCTGGTTTTACTAGGTTAAACAGCATGTCTCTTGTCAGGCCCATAGCTTTTATATCTTCGTCGTCTTTCGACCAGTCTAATGTTTCACGGTCGAGCGGCCAGTGCACTTCACAATTGCCTGCTGTATCGTTGTATTCTCCGGTTAATCTCAGCCCTAAGTAGCCGGAAGTGGTCGTTACGAATTTCACCTGATCATCTTCATGTTTATATGGTTCTGATAATCTAGCATCCATCCAGCTTATCGCTGGATGGGCTAAATCACCATTTTCCTTCAGCAGTACTCGGCAGCAGCGAATCGTGCACAATCCGATTCCTTCAATCGCTGTCCTGTCACCTTTAAAGTTCTCTAAACAATTTTTCACTCCACGATAAACACTGTCCCACAAGTCTTCATCTGGATGTATAACAATACCTGGTTCAGGGGTTAAAGTCTCTTGTAACGAGCATGAGCCAAAAGCAGCTTCATTGCCTTCTAAATCAAAAATTGCTACTTTCGTGCTTTGTGACCCGTTATCAATCCCCATGATATATCTTTTGCTCATAATTGGGCTCCTATCAGCTTCTAATATATTTCTTCACTTCATTTGGCTGCGGGAAAATCGTGCCGTGGTTCATGATGCCCTTCGGATCAAACGCTTCTTTTAGCTTTTCTAGCATGTAGTAAGCTGAACCGTGCTCGTCTTTCGTCCACTCTGAACGATATTTTCCGATGCCATGGTGATGACACATAGATCCGCCAAGCTTCAGCGTTTCTTCAATAATGATCTCGTGAATCGGGTGGTGATAAACTCGCAGCTCGTCTTCCGGTGCACAGTTGATCGTGTAATTGTAGACGAAGTACATGTTTGTTCCGTTAAGGTAGCTGTGTGATGAGTGACCGCCAAGCATTGTTAAATCTTCGACTCTGTCAAACTCATTTTTAATTCTAGCAATGACGTTATTGTAGATTTTCACGATGCTATCCCAGTCAGCAGACACTTCTGTCGTAAATCCATCATGTGAATTATGATCAATCATGTCCTGAATCTCTTTTTGGATTCTGCTTTCATCCCAGTTCAAGTGATTGAACCATGTTTCGATTAGAGAAGAATCTACTTTTTCAATAACACCGTCTTTGAACTTTTCAACAGCTTCTAAGATTCCTTCGTTTGTCGCTTTAACGATCCCAGCAGGACCTTCAGTTGTGAAAATTAAGACGCATTTGTCCTTATAGAAGTGTTCGAAATGCTGTCTAGCATCTTCTTCCGAGTAAACACGGGCAACGGACGGTCTGAAGCCGTTTACCATGACTTCTCTCAGGATCTTGATTCCAGTTTCTACATCTTTAATGAGGTAGCCGTGGAACTCGTTGTTTTCAGGCATGTATTTAAAGATTTTGACTGTCACTTCCGTGATATAGCAAAGGGCACCTTCATTACCAATGGCGATATGTCTGATGTCAGGTCCGCCTGAACGTCTTGGCACGTTTTTAATTTTAGACACTTGGCCTTCTGGGAATACGCATTCCAATCCGACAACCATATCTTCAATTGCGCCGTATAAAGTAGAGAACTGACCAATACTTCTTGTCGCAACCAATCCGCCAAGCTGAGCAACTGGCTTAGATTGAGGTGAATGACCTGTCGTGTATCCCAGTTTGCGAAGCTCATCTTCAAGTTTTTGCAGCTTCACGCCTGTTTGAACAGTAGCCTGCATGTTGTATGTATCGATGTTGATGATCTCGTTCATTTTTGATCCGTCAACTACAATTGATGTTTCTTTCCAGTTTTCCAATCCGCCCTCTGTGCCTGTTTTTCCGCTTCTTGGAATCACGTTAATGTCGTTTTCATTACAGAACATAAGAATCGATTTCACATCTTCAG
>JANGZZ010000499.1:0-12684 GCA_026225955.1 Clarireedia paspali | reverse complement strand
ATAATTATTATTTTAATTTTTAAATTATTTATTTATTATATTAATTTAGTATCTAGATATATTTATTCTTTAATAATTATTATTATTTACTAATATTTTAAATTATTTTTTTCTGTTTTAAATATTTCTTTTTAATTTTTATTTTTAAAACTTCTTTTAATAATCTATTAAAAGGTATATTAACTTATTAGATATATATTTTAAATGAAAAACCTTATAATTATAATTCTTAATAAATAATATCTTTTAATTAACTATATTAAAAATAATTAATACTAGATATATAAGATACAATATTATATCTTCTAGTTAGATTATATATAAAGAATATTCAATTAAAAAGAGAATATAATTCTATAATATATTGAATAATAAAGAGTTTAAAAAGTTAATATCTTTCTTTATAACTTGTTTTAGTATTATATAAAGTACTATATATTATTTGATTGAATAATATAAGAAGTTTGAAGATAATATATATTATTATATTTATAAGCTTTCAAATAATCTAAAATTATCTTTATAATATTTTTTTAAGATTTATAAACAATTAATTAACTTTACTTTGAATCTAGTATATAATTAAATATATAAAGTTCAAATTAAATATTATAATATTTATTTTAAATTATATTAACTAGATCGAAATTTATATTAATATACTAAATAGATTTAATACTATAAATAAGTTTATATTAAAAAGTAGATTTCTTTTTTAAATAAAATAAAGTAAATATAATATAATTATAATTATATTAATAATATTATAAAGAAGTATTAAACTTATATTCTCTTTATAAATAAATTCTATATTAATCTAGTTATATAGAATATAAATTATATCTTATATAAATAAAGAATATAATATAACTTTAAGAATATCTAAAAAAAGTTTATTTTTAAAAGATTAAAATTATATATTATAGATTAGATCAATTAATATATAAAAATAAATAAACTTAAATTCTATAATAATAAAGAGTTATATATAAAGAAGTTTAAATATTTTTAAAAGCTTAGAAGAAGAAAAGTTAATATTAATAAAATATAAAAATATTATTTAACTAAATAGTAAGCTTTAATTAAATATAAAAAGAAAGTTAAATTTAAAAGTAATATAATAATCTAGAAATATTATATTAAGTATTTATTATCTATTTACTATAATATATTTTAAAAGTTTAAAATAGAAAGAAGTAGTTATTTTATAAATTAGTTTTTATAAAAGAATAAAGATCTTTTATATAGAATAAAGAAATATAATTTAATATTAATATATAAAGAGGTAAATTAGATTTCTAATATTCTTTACTCTTTTTAGTCACTTGATCTAAATCCTATTAAAAGTATTTAGAATATTCTAAAGTTATAAGTATATAAAAAAGAATAATATATTTTAAAAGAGTTAAAAGAGATTATCTAAAATAAATAAAGTAAGATTATAATAAAGGAAGTTCAAGTCTATATTATAAAGATGTTAATATAATATAAACAAGTAATTATAAGTAGTAGAAAACTTATTAGAAGTGATTTATAGTAATTATAATAAAAAAGTTATAATTTTATAAGTCTTTTTAATAATATTTATTTAAAATATATATCTAATAAGTTAATATACTTCTTAATAATCTTTTAATTAATATTTTAAAAATCTATATTTAAAATATAATTTCTTTTTATATTTATAATTCTTTTCTTTTTAAAAAAAATTATTTTTAAAATTTATAATATTTAATTTTTTAAATTTTTATAAGTTTTTTCTTTAGAATATTATTATTTAATAAACTTTAATTTTCTTTTATTCTTTTAATAATATTAGCTTTATTATTTAGATTATTTAAAATTAATTATATATTGAAACTTATATTTATAATTATTAATTTAAATAGTTTCTTTAATTAGATTATTTATATTTATAATTAAATTTCTTTTTAATAATTCTTTTTTAATAAATAATTTAAATTCTATTTTATAATAATTAATAAAAGTTTTTATTCTTTATTTAGTTTAATTACTATATTTTTAGAATTCAATAATATAATTAATAATTAATTTAATTTATTTTAATTTAAAGATTCTTTTTTTAATAATTTAAATAATATTAATATCTTTAAAAACTCTTTTAATTTTTATTTTAAATTCTTTAAAACTTTTAAAGATAATAAAAGTAATTACTATTATTTATTTTAGATTTCTAATTTTTTTGAAATAATCGATTAAAAAAGATTTAATTTATTTAACTATTTTATCTTTTAAATAAGAAGTTATTTAAAGACTTTTAATATTTTAAATTTCGAATTTATTAATATTAAATCTAAAGTATATTTCTAATTATAGAAAGAAAATATTTAATTCTTTTTTATTATTATTATATTTATTAGATAATATAACTTTTAAAGTTTTTTAAAATTTAAACTCTTTTAATTTATTATTATTATTATTACTTTCTATATCTTTTATTTATATATTAATATTATTATTATAATTTTATATAAATATAATTATAATTATTATTAAAATAAGTAATTAAATTGAAAACTTAGTTATTATAATATTATTTATAACTATTTCGATTTAATATATAAAGTAATAATAATATTTAAAGTATTATAAATATTTATCTTTTAAGTTATATAGAAATAATTAAAATCTTGATTATTATATAATAATAAGATTATATAATAATATTATAAAGTTTATTATTAATAATAGTTATATAAAGAATCGATAATTATAATAAGTAAATATAAATAATAATTAATAAAGAATATTATTTAAATTAAATATAAAACTTTATATATTATAAGAAAACTATTTATTTATATAAACTTTTATTCTCTATTATCTTAATTATTTTAATTATTTTAATTAACTAATCTAGTTAAGATAATTAAGATAATTATATTATATAATTATTATTTAAAGTTCTATTAAGAGTATTATTAATATAACTTTATTAGTAGAATTTTATTAATAAAATATTATTAATATTAATATCTACTTAATATTAAATAATAAACAAAGTTTATTCTTCTATTAGTAATTTTCTATTAATTATATTTTATTATATAAACTTAGTTTAATAACTATAATTATAAGTTTTACTTTTTAAATTTAAAGTCTTTAAATATTTATATAATCTAAAGTTATAATATATATATAATTTTTCTTTTTATTTCTTAATCTAGAATATTAGTTTTATAAAACTTTATATAAATTTTATTTTATATTTATATTTATTAAACTTTAAAATCTTTTTAATCTAATTAATATATAAATTATAATATTTTAATTATAATATTCTTAAAATTATTTAATATCTTTTTAATAAAACTAAATCTATTTATATTTATTTAAAATATTATCTTAATTATATTTTAAATTTTTATATTTTATATTAAATTAATCTATTTCTTTTAATTAACTATTTATTAATTAGATATAATATATATAGAATTAGTTTCTTAAAAATTTATAATTTTATTAATATTATAACTTTTAATATTATAAAATTCTTTATTATTTTTAAATCTATTATAATTTATAATATTTATTTATTTATATATACTTTATAAAAAATCTATTTTAATTTTAAAATAACTTTTAACTTTTTAATTAGCTCTTTAAATAATTTAATAAATTATTTTTAATTAATATAAAGTATTTTATAATAAAGTTTTATAATTAATATATTTTATTATATTTTAACTCTTTTATTTATTGATTTTATATAATATATTTAATCTTTTATTAAAAATTATATTACTAATTATTTAATATAAATATTCTTTTTATTTCTAATTTAATATTAAAGTTATATTTTTTTTAAATATTAAAATATAACTTAATATTATCTAATTTAAAGTTTTATATTTTTAAAGTTTTTTTTAAAGAACTTTTAATAAATCTTTTCTATTTCAAACTATTTCTATTTAAAATATTTATTATCTATATATTTTAATATATAAACTTTATTTATTTTAAATTTAAAGTTTCTAATATAATTATAATATTTAATTATTTAATTTAAATAAATCTAAACTTTGATTTTCTAAATATTATTTTTTTCTTTAATAATTTATTTTTTATTTATTTATAATAATATATATATTATATTTTTTAATTATTAAATAAATATATTTATTTAATTTCTTTTTTTTTATAGTTTTTTAAAATATTAATTTATATTATTCTTATTTAATTAATATACTAAGTAATAATTATTATAATATACTATTTATAATAATAATATATAATTATTATTTTAATCTTTAAATTATTTACTTATTATACTAATTTAGTATTTAAATATATTTATTCTTTAATAACTATTTTTTCTTATTAATATTTTAAATTATTTCTTATTCTTTTAAATATTCTTCTTTTTATTAAATTTATTTCTTTAAAACTTCTTATAATAGTTTTTAACTTAGTATTTAAGAAATCTATATTTAAAGTAAAGTTTCTATTTATAATAATAATTTCTTTCTTTTTAAAAAAAATTATTCTTTAAATTTATTATATCTAATTATATAAAGTTATTATAATTATTATAATATTTCTTTAATTAATTAGATTTATAATATCTTTTACTTTTTTAAAATTATTTAACTTATTTATTTTATTAATATTTATATAATATATTATCTACTTAGATCGATTTTTTAATAAAAAAGTTTAAATTATTATATTTAATAAATCTCTTTAATTTAAATTTAATATTTAATTTAAACTCTTTATAATAATAATTTATAACTATTTTATCTTTTTATTTTATAATATTTATATAATATCTAAATTCGATAATATATTTTATAATTAATTTTATTTATATTAATTTATAAAGTTTTTCTTTTATAATTTTTTTTAATAATATTAAATATTTAATAAATTTCTATTTTAAATTCTTTAAAGAAATTAAAAATAACTTTAATAAATTATATATAATCTATTAATAATCTAAATATTATAAAAATATTAATTTGATTATATATTTAAAATAATAATAATATTCAAAGTATTATAATATACTTTTAAAAGTTATATAATATAAATTTATATTAAAAATAATAAATAGTTAATTAAATTAAAATAATATTATAATAAAATAATAAAATTATTATTTAAATTAAATATAAAACTTTATATATTAAAAAAAACTATTTAATTATATAAACTTTTATTCTTTATTATTTTATTAGTTTTATTATCTTTTATTTAGATAAAATAAATAAAAATAGATAAAAAGTTATATAATTTCTATTTAAAATTCTATTAAAAGTATTTTTATTTTTTAAATAACTACTTTTTAAATTTAAAGTTTTTAAACTTTTATATAATTAGAAGTTATAATAATTATATAAAAATAATTAGAATTTTAATTATTAAATAATAGTAAAATTAGAAAATAATATTATAAGATTTATTATTAAAAATAATTATAATAAGAATTAATTATAATTATAATAATAAATAAATAAATAAATTATAATTAAAAGATTAAATATAAAACTTTATATATTATAAAAAAACTATTTATTTATATAAATCTTTATATATTATTATTTAATAATATTTAATAATAAATAATAATAAATAATAATATTTAATAGTATTTTTTATTAATTAATAATAAATATCTTTTAATTATATAATTCTTTTATTTAAAGTTTTATTATAATATACTTTAATTATTAAACTTAAAGTTTCTAATTATAAGTTATAATATATTATTATAAATATTTATCTTCTAAATTATATAAAAGTAATTAAGATCTTAATTATTATATAATAATAAAGTTATATAATAATATTATAAAGTTTATTATTAATAATAGTTATATAAAGAATCGATAAATATAATAATAAATAAATAAGTAATAACTTGAATTTAATTAATTAAATTAAATATAAAGCTCTATATATAATAGAAAAACTATTTATTTATATAAATCTTTATTCTTTATTATCTTAATTATTCTAATTATCTTAGTTAATTAGTTTAATTAAAATAATTAAAATAATTATATTATATAATTATTATTTAAAATTTTATTAAAAATATTATTAATATAATTCTATTAATAAAATTCTTCTAGTAAAATTCTATTAATAAAATATTATTAATATTAATATTTATTTAATATTAAATAATAAATAAAGTTTATTCTTCTATTTTTTTATTAATAAATTTTTATTAATTATACTTTATTATATAAACTTAGTTTAATAATTATAATTATAAATTCTATTTTTTAAATCTAAAGTTTTTAAATATCTATTATTATAAATACTTGTCTTTTAAATTATATAGAAGTAGTTAAAATCTCGATTATTATATAATAGTAAGATTATATAATAATATTATAAAGTTTATTATTAATAATAATTATAATATAAATCGATTATAATTATAATAATAAATATAAGTAGTAATTTAAATTTAATTAATTAAATTAAATATAAAGTTTTATATACTATAAGAAAACTATTTATTTATATAAACTTTTATTCTTTATTAATAAACTTCTTTATTAGTTTATTAAGAGATTAATAGATTAATTTATTAATTTATTTGATTTTCTATTTAAGATTTTATTAAAAGTACTATTAATATATTTCTATTAATAGAATTTTATAATTAGAATAATATTAATATTAATATCTATTTATTATTAAATAATAAGTGATATTTATTTTTTTATTTTTTTACTAATAGTTTTCTATTAATTATACTTTATTATATAAATTTAGTTTAATAATTATAATTATAAATTTTACTTTTTAAGTTTAAAGTTCTTAGATATTAATATAACTTAAAGTTATAATATTATTTTTTTTTTTAATTTAGTATTATTTTAATATTTACTTATAATAATATAAAATATCTATTTAAGTTTTTTAATAAATTTATTCTTTTTTTTTCTTTTATTATACTTATATTATATATTTAATAAATAAAATAAATTAAGTTAAGAAATTATATTAAAAGATTTAAATAGAAAATAATTATTTATTCTCTTTATAAAAAAACTAATTATTTTAATTATTATATTAGAATATCTATTAGTTTTTCTAATTATTATTATACTAAATATTCTTATTAAAGTAAAACTTATAATTTTATTTCTTAAAATTAAATATTCAAACTATTAAATTAGAATTCTTTAAACTATTAATATAAGAAGTTAAAATAAAAAGAGGAGAAAATAATAGTTATTTCTTAAAAGATTATAATAAAAGTTCTTTAGTTATAAAAATAATAATATTTTTTAAATAATTATAAAAAGAAAATAATTTAAATAAATCTTAATTTATTAGATAAATTAAATAAATTAAAGAAAAGAGAGAAATTAAAATAAGAAAAAACTAAGTAAATTATTTAAATTTCTATTTTTATTATTATTAATTCTTCTTTATTCAAGTTACCTTTAATAAATAATTTTAAACTAATTACTTAGTTAAAAGATAAGAGTATTTTTAATAGAATTTCTTTAAATATTATAAATAGTTTAAGTTTTTAACTAATTCTTATATATTTTCTAAATATAAATATCTTTCTTATTTTATTAAATAATATAATTATCCTTTAATATACTTATAATTTAATATTTCTTCGATATTATATTTAATATTTAAGTTAATTAATTTAATTTCAATATAAAATATATTTAATACTCTTAATAATATTAATTTAAATAGTAAAATATAGAAAATTAAATATATCTTTATTATTATTAATAGTTTTAATTTATAATTAATTAGTTTAATTACTTTATTAATCTTAAAAAGTTTTAATTTCTTATAATTTAATTTATTACTTAGTCTTTTTATATTAATATTTTATTTAAAAAAATAAACTTTATTCTTCTTTTTAAATATTAATTTTATATTATATTTTATATTATAATAATTTATAGTTTATTATAAAATAAACTTAATATTAAATAATAATTATTTATATAATTTCTTTAATTTATTTACTTTTATAATATTTATATCTAATTTCGTTTTATTTATTAATTATATATTATATACTCTTAGTTCAAACTTAAAATTAATATAAACTAGTATTATATTTATAATTACTACTTTTAAAGTATTATATATAAATTATATAAATAATAATAGTTTTACTTAATTATTTTACTTATAGTTAATATAATATTATAAATATTATTTTAAAATTTAATTTAATTATTTTATTTAACTATCTATTTATAAATAGAATATTATAAATAACTTTCTTTTGATTTTTAGTAATACTATAAATATTTATTAGAATTTTAATATAAAGAGTTTATTTTAATTCGAAATTATTTCTATTAATATTTTATATATATTAACTATTATTCTTAAAAAGATATATATTAAATTTTCTATTATATTACTTTCTTTATATAGAATTATATATTTAAACTTAGTTAATTAATTTATAATTACTAGAATAAAATTATATATTACTTTTATAATTAAATCCTTTAAATATAATAGTTTAATTATAAAGTTTTATATAATAAACTTTTATAACTAAGTAAATATATTTAGAGTTTTAAACTAATTATATAAAATATATTATAAAGTTTTATTTTATATATAAATATTATAATTTCTAATAACTTTTTTAATTATCTTTTTTATTTATAAGAAATATAAATATAAATTAATTTATATAAATATTTTAATAATTTTTTAATAGTTATAAATTAATAATTTATATTATTTCTTAATATATTATTTAGATAATATAGAAAGAATATAAATCTTTTTATAAAAATAGATAATATTATTTTTAATTATAAATCTTTTATTTAATTATCCTAGTATTTATTTTATAGTTAAATTATTTTTATAGTATTTCTTATTTGTTTTTTTAAATAATTATTATAAAGTATTATTATTATAACTAATTAAAGTAAATTAAATATTAATAAATTTTCTTCTTATTAAAATATTATATATAATTTATATATTTTATTTTCTAAATATTCTAGTTTTCTACTAAATATATTTATTTTAATATTTTTATTTCTTTTAATATATTTTATCTTAAAGTTATATATAATTAGTATTTCTATTTATTATATTTATTATTTATTTAAAATCTTTATTATTATAAAATAGATTAAGTTTTTATAATTTAAATAAATCTAGACTATATATTTAAATCTTTTAAAATAAACTCTTTATTTTTTAAAAGTATTAATAATAATTAATAACTTTTTATTATAAATCTTATAATTTAGTTTTATTAACTATAACTTTCTAAAATAATATATTATTAATTATAACTTTCTATTTTTATTTAGTTAATTAAAAACTATATTTAATATATAATTTGATATATTTATCTTTATAATAATTAATTATTTAAAATCAAAGGTAATTAGAATTAATATTTATATAAAGACTTATTTAAATATATTAAATACTTTTTATATTATATTATTTTATTTATAATTTATATTCTTCTTAATTAACTTTATAAATAATATTATAATTTTCAAATAATCTTTAATAAATTATTTATAGAAATTTATAAATTCTAAAAATAATTATATTCTTTTAATAATAATAAATTATTTTTATTTTAGAATTTCTTTTACTTTATTTAAACTTATTTTAAATTCTATTATATTAATAATATATTTTAAAAATTCAGTTTTAATAATATAGAATTTATATTTAAATAGTTTTAATAAAATATTTATATTTTAAAGAATTTCTAAGATTTCTTATATAATTTTAATATACTTTTCAAAAGTTTTTATAAAAATTAAAATATTATTAAAATAAGTTATATAGTAATTATCAAGATATTTTCTTAATAAATTATTAATTAATTTTATATATATTATTAATATATTTATAAGTTTAAAAAGTATTATCTAGTATTTATAATAATTATATTAAATATAGAATATAATCTTCTATTTATCTTTTTCTTTAATTTAAATTAGATTAAATTTTATATATTAATCTAACTTTATAAAATATTTAGTTTTTTTAATTTAATCTTATAATTTATTAATTAATAATAATAAATAATAATCCTTTATTATAATATTATTAAATTTTTAATAGTTAATAATTAATCTTTTTTTTTTATTTTCTTTCTTTAATATAAAAAAGATTAAAGTTTTTATTAATAAAATAGATTTTCTAATAAATTCTTTTACTAAGTTTTTATTAAAGTATTTATAAAGTAATTTAAGTTTTTTCTTTAATAATAATATAATTAATAAAAATAATAATTCTTTTCTTTCTTTTAATTTTATCTTATAATTTTAAAATTAATATTTTAATAAAATATTCTTTTAAAGCTTTTTTTAAAAATCTTTATATATTTCTAATATTTTATTAATATATCTTTTAATAAAAGATTTTAAACTAAATATCTAATTTTTAAAATATTATTTATTTTTAATATATATAGTTTTTCTTATTACTTTTTAAATTAAGATATTAATTTTATAGAACTTTATATAAACTTTATTTTATATTTATATTTATTAAATTTTAAAGTTTATTTAATTTATTTAATATATAAATTATAATATTCTAATTATAATATTTTTAAAATTATTTAATATCTTTTTAATAGAATTAAATCTATTTATATCTATTTAAAATATTATCTTAATTATATTATAAACTTTTATATTTTATATTAAATAATTTTATTACTTTTAACTAATTATTTATTAATAAATATAAATTTATATAAAATTTATTTTTTAAAAGTTTATAATTTTATAAATATTATAATTTTTAATATTATAAAATTTTCTATTATTTTTAAATTTATTATTATTTAAAGTATTTATTTATTTATATATATTTTATAAAGAATTTATTCTAACTTTAAAATAGTTTTTAGTTTTCTAACTAATATTTTAAATAGTTTAATAAATTATTTTTAATTAATATAAAGTATTTTATAATAAGATTTTATAATTAATATATTTTATTATACTTTAACTTCTTTATTTATTAATTTTATATAATATATTTAACTTTTTATTAAAAATTATATAACTAATTATTTAATATAAATATTCTTTTTATTTCTAATTTAATATTAAAATTATATTTTTTTTAAATATTAGAATATAACTTAGTATTATTTAATTTAAAGTATAATATCTTTAAAATCTTTTTTAAAGAACTTTTAATAGATTTTTCTTAATTTAAATTATTTCTATTTAAAATATTTATTATTTATATATTTTAATATATAAACTTTATTTATTTTAAATTCAAAGTTTTAAATATAATTATAATATCTAACTATTTAATTTAAATAAATCTAAATTTTAATTTTCTAAATATTATTTTTTTTTAATAATTTATTCTTTATTTATTTAAAATAATATATATATTATATCTTTTAATTATCAGATAAATATATTTATTTAATTCTCTTTTCTTTATAGTTTTTTAAAATACTAATTTATATTATCTTTATTTAATTAATATATTAAGTAATAGTTATTATAATATATTATTTATAATAATAATATATAATTATTATTTTAATCTTTAAATTATCTATTTATTATACTAATTTAATATCTAGATATATCTTTATTTTAATAATTATTATTATTTATTTATATTTTAAATTACTTCTTTTTCTTTTAAATATTCCTTTTTAATTTCTAGTTTTAAAATTTCTTTTAATAATTTTTTAATTAGTATTCTAGGAATTTATAATTAAAATATAATTTCTTTTTTTATTTATAATTCTTTTCTTTTTAAAAAAGATTATTTCTAAAGTTTATAATATTTAATTTTATAAAGTTATTATAAATCTCTTTTTTAAAATATTATTATTTAATAAATTTTAATCTTCTTTTATTTTTCTAATAATATTAACTTCATTATTTAGATAGTTTGAAATTAATTGTTTATTAAAACTTATATTTATAATTATTAATTTAAATAGTTTCTTTAATTAAATTATTTATATTTATAATTAAATCTCTTTTTAATAATTCTTTTTTAATAAATAATTTAAGTTCTATTTTATAATAATTAATAAAAACTTTTACTTTTTATTTAATTTAATTATTATATTTTCAGAATTTAATAATATAATTAATAATAAATCTAATTTATTTTAATTCAAGGATTTTTCTTTTAATAGTTTAAATAATATTAATATCTTTAAAGACTTTTTAAATTTCTATTTTAAATCTTTTAAAGCTTTTAAAGATAATAAAGATAATTATTATTATTTATTTTAAATTTCTAATTTTCTTAAAATAATTAGTTAAGAAAAGTTTAATTTATTTAATTATTTTATCTTTTAAATAAAAAGTTATTTAGAGACTTTTAATATTTTAAATTTTAAATTTATTAATATTAAATCTAAAGTATATTTTTAATTATAAAAAGAAAGTATTTAATTCTTTTTTATTATTACTATATTTATTAGATAATATAATTTTCAAGGTTTTCTAGAGTTTAAACTCTTTTAACTTATTATTATTATTATTATTTTTTATATCTTTTATTTATATATTAATATTATTATTATAATCTTATATAAATATAATTATAACTAATATTAAAGTAATTAGTTAAATTAAAAGCTTAGTTATTATAATATTATTTATAATTATTTCTAATTTAGTATATAAAGTAATAATAATATTTAAAATATTATAAATATTTATCTTC
>JANGZZ010000498.1:0-12695 GCA_026225955.1 Clarireedia paspali | reverse complement strand
TATATTTAATTTTATTTTATTTATTAATTATATATTATATACTTTTAATTTAAATCTAAAGTTAATATAAATTAATATTATATTTATAGTTACTACTTTTAAAATATTATATATAAATTATATAAATAATAATAATTTTACTTAATTATCTTATTTATAATTAATATAATATTATAAATATTATTCTAAAGTTTAATTTAATTATTTTATCTAACTATTTATTTATAAATAAAATATTATAAATAACTTTCTTTTAATTTCTAATAATATTATAAATATTTATTAGAATTTTAATATAAAAAGTTTATTATAATTTGAAATTATTTCTAATAATACTTTATATATATTAACTATTATTTTTAAAAAGATATATATTAGATCTTTTATTATATTACTTTCTTTATATAAAATTATATATTTAAACTTAATTAATTAATTTATAATTATTAAAATAAAGTTATATATTATTTTTATAATTAGATCTTTTAAAGATAATAGTTTAATTATAAAGTTTTATATAATAAACTTTTATAATTAAATAAATATATTTGGAATTTTAAGTTAATTATATAAAATATATTATAAAGTTTTATTTTATATATATTAAAGAAAGTATTATTTGACTTAATGATTATATTAATACTAATTAACTAATATAGTTAATTTAATAATATAATTATTACTTTATATAAGATTTAATAATATCTTAATTAATTATTATAACTATATTAATAATACTTTATTAACTAAATAATTAAAAGAATTAATTAAAAGTTAAATTAACTAAAGGATATTAACTAAAAATAATATTCTTTATTATTAATTAATATAATTAATATTATTCTTTTTTAACTAAAAATCTCTATAAAAGAAAAAGAGATTTTTAATTAAAAAAGAAGTAGTTAATTCTTATTTTACTACTTTTATATTTATTATTACTTTATTTAGTTATTAGTACTTTTAATAATTATAAGTTTAATTTAATATAAATTCTTTTATAAATTTTTCTATCTACTAGTTATTATAAATAATTACCTTTTTTAATTATTTTTTATATAATCACTTTTACTTTAATCTCTCTTTTTAATTATAATATTTTATTCTAAGAAGATTAATAATATTAAATTAAATAATTATTAATAATAATTAATATAGTTTATAGAATTAAGAAGTTAAATTTAAATCTAATATATCTAATATTTAATTAATCTTAAAGTCTATAATAGATTAATTAATATATTAATTGAATTAGAACTAGATTTCAAATTTAATATTAATTAGTTTATTATTATATTATTAATAATAATCTTTTTTAAATCTATAAAAAACAAAGTTTATATTTAATAAATAATTAAATATAATTAGTTAATCTAATTTTATTAATATTTATCTAATATATTAATAACTTAATTAACTACTAATAATATAATAATAATTAGAATAGATAATAATAATTAATTAATAACTAGAATAATTAATATTAACTTTTTTACTATTAATTCTTAACTACTACTTTCTTTTTTATTAGTCTATTCAACTATTATAAATATTAAAAAGAAGTATTTATCTTTAAACTAAGATTATTACTTTTAAAAGTTTAAATTTAATTAATATTATAAAGCTTTTTTAATAGTTTTTAAATAGATTAAGTTTATAATTAATAAAAACTTTTTAATTAATTAAAATCTTTATAATATTAAATATAATAAAATTAGTTTTCAAAGTTATATTTATTTATTTAAAGAATATTTTATATTAAATAAATTATTAGTTATTCTTAATATTTAAATAGAATATAATAAAATACTTAACTAAGTTTATTATAATTAAGAATTATTATTAGATTAGTATTAAAAATAAATTCGAGTTTTTAATAAAATATAAACTTATAATCTAAATAAAACTTTTAATATATTTATTATAATTATCTTTTTAAAAGTAATTAAAGTTAAATTCAAATTAATTTAAATAAATAAAGAGTTTAAATATATTAATTAAAAATAAGAATAAGGAAAACTAATTATAATTTTTAATAAAGTAACTAATCTCTTTAAAGTTTAATTAATAGATAAAGTATATAAATTAAAAGGAAAAAATATATATATAATAACTATTAATAATAATATAATAAAATTAATAACTATTATAATCTCTTTTAATAAAGTTAATTTAATTAATTAAAATAAACTTTATTTTTATTATTTTAAAAAGTAGTTTTTAAATTTAAATAATAAATATTTTTAGAAATTAAAGAACTATAGTATATTTAAAAATATATTATAAAGAAAACTAACTAAAGAAAACTTTAATATTAATAATATTAAGAAAGTTAAAGAAAGATTTAAAAACTCTAAATAGAATAATATTAGAATAATTATAAAGAATAAAGGGATTTTACTAATTAATATATTAGTAATAAATAGTTTACTATCTTTATTCTTTAGAAAAGTAATAATAATAATTATCTACTTTTCTTTTATATAAATTAATAATCTTAATATATATACTATTTTAGTTATTATTGAAAAGTATTATTTAGTTAATTTAACTCTTCTTAATAATTATAATATTATATATTTAATAAATAATATTTTTTTATTAAATAATAGAAAGTTTATTAAATCTAATAATAATAATTTTATTAAATATAAAACTTTATTACTTCTAATTATTAGATATAATATTTATATTATTAAGAATATCTTTATTAAATTAAAAGAATTAAAAACTAAGAACTTAGTTTTAATTAATATAGGTTTTATTCCTAGTTTTTATATTAATATTATTTTAAAGTCTTAATTAGTAAAAGTAAATTTATAGTTTTATAAACTCGATTATACTTTAAAATATAATATATTAAAGAAAAGTATAATTATTATATCTTTTATATAAAAGTTTAATCTAATCTTCCTTTAATTTAAAAAAGTTGTTTTTTATTTAAATATATTAAATAATATCTTTATAAGTTAAACTATAATAATATATTTAATTATTTATTATAAGATTAATAAACTATTTAAATAATCTTATAATCTATTATCTAATAAAGTAAATATAATATAAATATAATATAATTATATTAGATATTTAAAATAAAAAGCTTTAAAATATTTAATAGATAAAATAAAAAGTATAAAAATTAAAGGAATTTTAAAAGTTGATTATAAATATTATATAAGAATATATATAAAGTAAATAATTAATTATTATTTAAAAGATTAATAATTATTAAGATCTTTTTAAAAGATTATATAAAATCTATTCAACTTTTTAATTTTATTTAATAGATATTCTTAATTATTATTAATCAAGGAATTATATAATAATAAGATTTTCAAGATCTTATTAGTTAATAAAACTTATTATAAAGTATTTTATATTATTACAAATTTTAAAATATAAATAAAATAATAGTATTACTTATTAATATATATTATTAAATAAGATAATAATATATTAATAATTAAAATTAATAATTATACTAAGTTTAAATAATAGATTGAAATAAAGAGAATTAAAATAAAGTTATTACTAATTTATATTTATAAATTAAATAATATAATAAAGTATATAGAATAAAAGATTATTATTAAATTAATAAAAATATAAACTTAAATAGAGCTTTTTATAAACTTATAATCTGAAATTATATAAATAGTAATTTATTTATATAATATTAATCTTTTATAATAATAAGAGTTTAAAACTCTAAATAAGATTTTTAATAATTAGTTTAAATAATACTTTTATTAATATAATCTAGTATTAGTAATATTAATTATTATTAATTTATATTCTAATTAGAATAATATTTATTATTTTAATTATTATATTTACTCTCTTAATAAGAAATAAGAAATATAAATAAATAAGAAGTAATATAAAGTAAATCTAAGAGTATATTTTAAATACTTAGTAGATTATATATTTAATATATTAATTTATAGAATATAAATCTTGAAACTTAATTAGATTATTATTACTTGAAATATCTAGTTTAATAAAAATATTATTTATTTTAAGATTATTAAAAAATAAGAATTAATTTTAAAAGAATTATTAAATAACTTTATTTAAGCTTTTAATATAAATATTATTGAAAACTTAGATAGATTTATATTAAAAAGTAATAATATTATTAAATTTATTTTATTTATTAAAAGGTTTATTTTAGAAAATATTAATAAATAGAATTATTATAAATAAATCTTAAAGATAAAGAAACTTAATAATAATAAATAGATATCTCTTAATAATATTTATTTAAAGAATAATAATTTATATCTAAATAATAATAAAGATAGTTTAAATATATAAAACTTTGATAATTAGTTTAAAGATTAAAGAAATAATAAAATTTTAACTATTTTAAACTAAATTTAAAGTATAGAAATAATAAATCTTATTAATAATAAATAAAGTTTAGAAAGAATTAGAATAAAGAATCTAAAATTAAATATTACTATTTCTTTAAATTTATTAATAATTAAGAAAGTTTTTAAGTTTAAAGATAAAATAAACTTTAAATATATTAATATAATTAATATATTTTATAAAGAATATAAAGATAATTTAAATAAAGAAGTATTTAAATATATATTTCTTTAAATTAAAGATAAATTATATAATTCTATATATATATTATATAATAGTAATTAGTTATATAAAAGAAATTAGATTAAATCTTATTTTAAAAAATTAGATAATAATTAATTACTAAATATATTAATAGTTAAACTACTATTCAAAAGATTAAGATTTATAATCAAGATCTTAGTAAAAAAAATAAATAAAATTAATAAAATTAATTAAAACTTATTTACTTTTCAACTATTTAGTTTAATTAATATATTAAAAAGAAAGAAAAGATATTATTCTTAATATAATAATAAAATTATTAATATCCTTATTAATATAATTATCTTTTAATTATCTAAATAAAGTATTAAGAAGTTTAATAATTTCTATAATATATTTTAGCCTAATTAACTAAATATAAATAAAGATAAAAAGTAAAGAAACTTTATAATACTTTATAATATAATAATAATAATAATTATAAATAAATCTAAGAAACTTATAATAGAATTATTATAATTATTTAAAATCTATAAAATCTAAATACTTAAAGTATTTAAATATTATTAAGATTTTAAAAGTTATTTATTAAAACTAATATTCAAAGCTAATTATAATAAGAAGATAAATAATTTTAAGTTTTATAATATATAAAGAGAGATTTTAAAAAGTTTAATTATAATAAATCTAATTTTTTTCAAATAAGTATTTATATATAAAACTAATTAAGATAGATTTATAATTAAATATAAATTATACTTTATAATAAAAAGTAATTTTTAAATTAAAAGTATAATTAAATTAATATATATTATAATACTTATATTCTATTCTTTTTAAATAATTATAATTATAGTTATTAAATTTAATTTTAAAACGAAATAATATAATATAATTAATATCTTTATAAATATATTATATAATCTAAGTAGAGAATTAATTATATATTATCTTCTAGATAAATATAAAGTTAAAGATATAATTATAATTATTAATTATATTCTTTATAACCTTTAAAACTCTCTAATAATATAGTTTAAAAACTTTATTAAAACTTTAATTAGATTAAAAATAAAGTTATATTTAAATAAACTTTATATATTAATTAGTGAAAATTATAAAATATTAATATTATTTTTTATAAATAATATCCAGATAATTTATAATAAAAATTATAAAAAGGAAATTAAAAGAATTATAAATAATATTTATTTTATATATAAATTATATAAAATAAATAATACTAAGTAATTTTTAAAGATATAAATAATTAGAAATTATATTTAAAAGAAACTATAGTTAGTTTATAATTCTTATATTAAAAAGATTAATTAGAAATTTAATTTTATAAAAAATAATCTTTTAAATACTTTATTACTAATTATAAAGTTTAAGAAAAATAAAAGAGTTATAATAAAATCAAAGATTAAGAAATACTAAAAGAAAGTAAAATCGATTTTATATATTATAATTATATTATATATAAATATTATCTTTATAACTTTATAATTCTTCTATTTTCTAATTAATCTATTAGAAAATTATTTAAAAGTAGTAGATTATTATATTAGTTATTTATAAAGAATAAGATATTTTATTATAGAATATAATATAAATTATTTATTATAATTATTTATTATTTTAAATATATCTTTTATTAATAATAATAAAATAAAGTAATCTTCTTAGAAGTATATAATATTATTATATAATAAACTAATTATCTAGAAAATATTAAAACAAGATATAATAATAATATCTATAATTGAAACTAAGTTACTTAATATAGAATAAACTATTAAAGAAATTATAGTTATAAAAAGACTATTAAAAGAACTTAATTTAATTATTTTTAAATTTATTATTATTTATTATAATAATATTTAAATAATAAGATTAATAATAAATAAAAATAAATAAATCTTAATTAAATTATAATATATTAATATTTAAAATATATAGTTAAAACAAGAATATATAAAGAAATTATTTAATATTATTTATCTTTCTATTAAAAATATATTAGTTAATAGTTTTACTAAGAACTTTATATATTAGTAATTTAAATATTTTTATATTTATCTAAATCTATAAGATATAAAAAGTAAAATTAAGAAACTTAATTTAATAATTAATAATCTTTAACTAATCTTTTATTTATTAATATTTTTATTTGATTTATAGCTTTAAAATAAATATTTATTAATAAATTTATATTTAAAATTTATAAGAAAATTAGATTAAATTAATTAATTTTTTAAAAAACTAATAAAGTTTTTATTTGAAAATCTATTTTACTTTATTTCTTTTAATTTATTTTTAAAAACTTAAAGTATAATAATTAAGAAATACTAATTATATTAAGAATATATTTTAATAAATAGATAATTTTATAAAATATACTTTAATAGATTTAATATTTAGAAGAATATAAACTAATAAATAGATAATTTAAAATAATATAAAAGAGAATATAAATAAGAATTCTAGTTTAGAAATATAATATTATAATATTATAAATTATATATAAAGTAATTTAGAATACTTTTTATATATCTTATAAATATAAAAGGATTTTAAATTTAAAATAGATTTAATTCTTAAAACTAATCTTTAAACTAAGTTTATAAAAATTAAAAGAATTTATTTTAAATTATTTCTCTAAAATCTAACTATTATTTTAATTTAATTATTATTAATATCTTTATTTCTTTTATAAAAAATCTATTTATTATTAACTTTATAATCAACTTAGTTTATATTTTATATAAATTCGAAATAATTAATAATCTAAATATATTCAAAAAATTTAGAAAGTAAATAAAATAATTAATATTATAATAAAATCTTTATAAAGTAAATAAAACTTATTTATTAGAAAGATTTTAATTAAATAAAACTATTAGAATATTTATAAAAATAATAATATCTTAAATATAAAAAGTAATAAAAAAGTATATTTAAAAAGAATAATAAAATAAACTTAGTTTATCTATAAGATTAAAATAAAAATATAAAGTAGAACTTTATTTATAAGTATTATTAAAGATAATAACTTTTATTAATTAAAGTATATTTATTATTTTAATAAAAAATATAAAGAGTATATTATTATAAAAAGAACTTTAAGAAATAAAAGATTTATTAAAGTTCTTAATATAATAAAGACTATATAAATAAATAGTAGAAGTTTTAGATAATATAAAAATATTATTATTTTTAAACTTATTATTCTTATTATTATCTTCTTTTATCTTTATATCTTTCTTTTTAACTTTATTATTTAAAGAATTATTATTAAAATTAATCTTAAAAGCTTTTATTTAATATTAAAGATATATTCTAACTTTTATAAATTCTTAGAAATAAAGTTAATAAACTTATTATAATAAAATATAAAATATTATCTTTTTTAATACTCTCTTCTTAAATTTAATTAACAAAGTTTAAATAGGAAATAGAAGTTTTTTTAAAATAAACTAATATTTCTTTATTTTATAAATTTAATATCTTTTAAACTTTCTAAAATACTTATAATTATAATAAATATCTTACTTATTATTATAAAAAGTACTTTAAATATAAACTTTATAAAGAATAAAATACTTTTTCTTATATTTATTTAAATTAAATTAATTCTATTATTTAATATAAAGAGTTTTAATTTTATATTTATTATAAGAAACTTTAATAAGATTATTTAAGAATATATTCTCAAAGTTATTTATAAAATTAATTAAACTAAGATTAGAATAAAAATCTTTATAAGAACTTTAAAAAATTTTAAGTAATTTAATAATATTATAATTAGATAAACTATTTATATTAGATTATAAATAATAATTATTATAACTTAATTAAAAAGTAGTTAATAATAGTATTATTTGATTTTTAAATAGACTAATTAAATAAAACTCTTTATAAATAGTTTTATAAATAATCTGATTAATAAAAGAAATAAAAGTATATTATTAAATATAAATATCTATATATTATTTAACTTAACTTATTATTAAATATAAATAGTATATAATAAACTAATTTATATATAAATAAAACTTTTAATTAGAATATTCTAAAAAGATAATAAAATAGTTATTTATAAAAAACTTATTTAGACTAAATATATATTATATATTTAATAAAGTTTTAAAAGATAAACTCGATATTCTATAATCTTCTAACTTTTAAAAATAAAATAGAACTTCTATATTATATTACTCTAAAAGAAAAGTAAATATTTACTTAATATTTAAAATAGTTATACTTGAAATAAAGAAGAAATAATTATAATAAAATTTATAAGATTATAAAAATATAAACTCTTTATTAACTATTTAAAATATAAAATCGATTGAATTAATTTCTATATAATTAGAGAAAGAAGATATTCTAATAAATCTCTTTAATATATTAATAAAAGTATAGTTAATATAATTAAAGATAGAAGTTAATTATAATAATTAAAAGTAAAAAGAGTTTATTTAAATTTAATTATAAAAAAGATTAGTAATTAAAGAGTAAAAAGATTAAAAAGATAAAATAAAAATTAAACTTATTTATAATATTTAGATAATAAGACTTTAAATACTTTTATTAAATTTAATTAAAAGTAAAATTACTTTATAATTAGAAAATATAAAATTTAAAAATAAAAAGAATTAAACTTACTTATATTAATCTTATAATATATATCTCTAAGTAGTTAAGGATATATAAAGAGTTAATTTTATATTATTTGATTATAAAGAGTATATTTAATAAAATATATATTAATATAATAATCTAATATATTATTTAATATATAATTATCTTTATCTTTATTTCTTTTATTTATATTAGAATAATTCTATTTAAAAGATATAATAATTATAATTATAAATATAAAAATTAGAAGAAAAATAAATAGAAAGTAATAATAATACTATATTATATATAATATATATATATTATATAAATAGAAGAAGTATTTCTATTATAAATATATTAGAAATTTACTTTAAATCTTATTATTATAATAATAATTTATTAAAATTAATCTCGATTAAAGTGATAATAATAAAAATAATTATTTAAAATAAATAATTCTAATTAATAGTTATTTATTAAATTAACTAAGTACTTATAAATATATTTTCAATAAATATTTAATCTTTTAATTATAATACTATTAACTAAGATAATTATTTAATAATTATAAATAATCTAAATTATATCTATTAAAATAATATTCTTTGAAAATTAATTGAAAATAAAAAGTAATTTATTAAATATATAATCTTTAAAACAAGATATTAAAAATTATTTTATTTATTAATCTCTTTCCTTTTCTTAATATAGTTTAAAGTTATAAACTAGAAAGTATATTATAAAAAGTATTATTTAATCTAATAATTATATTAGTATTAATTAACTAATATAATTAGTTTAGTAATATAATTATTATCTTATATAAAATTTAATAATATCTCAATTAATTATTATAACTATATTAATAATACTCTATTAACTAAATAATTAAGAAAATTAGTTAAAAGTTAGATTAGTTAAAGAATATTAGTTAAAAATAATATTCTTTATTATTAATTAATATAATTAATATTATTCCCTTTTAGCTAAGAATCTCTATAAAAGAAAAAGAGATTCTTAATTAAAAAAAAAGTAGTTAATTTTTACTTTATTATTTCTATATTTATTATTATTTTATTTAGTTATTAATACTCTTAATAATATATAAATATTATAATTTTTAATAACTTCTTTAATTATCTTTCTTATTTATAAGAAATATAAATATAAACTAATTTATATTAATATCTTAGTAATTTTTTAATAATTATAAATTAATAACTTATATTATTTCTTAATATATTATTTAGATAATATAGAAGAGATATAAATCTTTTTATAAAAGTAAATAATATTATTTTTAATTATAAATTCTTTATTTAGTTATTTTAATATTTATTTTATAATTAAATTATTTTTATAATATTTCTTTATTTATTTTTCTAAATAATTATTATAAAATATTATTATTATAATTAACTAAAGCGAATTAAATATTAATAAATCTTCTTTTTATTAAAGTATTATATATAATTTATATATTTTATTTTCTAAGTATTTTAACTTTTTATTAAATATATTTATTTTAATATTTTTATTTCTTTTAATATATTTTATTTTAAAGTTATATATAATTAATATTTCTATTTATTATATTTATTATCTATTTAGAATCTTTATTATTATAAAATAAATCAAGTTTTTATAATCTAAATAAATTTAAATTATATATTTAAATCTTTTAAAATAAACTCTTTATTCTTTAAAAATACTAATAATAATTAATAACTTTTTATTATAAATCTTATAATTTAGTTCTACTAATTATAACTTTTTAAAATAATATATTATTAATTATAACTTTCTATTTTTATTTAATTAATTAAGAATTATATTTAATATATAATCTAATATATTTATCTTTATAATAATTAATTATTTAAGATTAAAGATAATTAGAATTAATATTTATATAAAAGTTTATTTAAATATATTAAATATTTTTTATATTATATTATTCTATTTATAATTTATATCTTTTTTAATTAACTTTATAAATAATATTATAATTTTCAAATAATCTTTAATAAATTATTTATAAAAGTTTATAAATCTTAAAAATAATTATATTCTTTTAATAATAATAAATTATTTTTATTTTAAAACTTCTTTTATTTTATTTAAATTTATTTTAAGTTTTATTATATTAATAATATATTTTAGGAATTTAGTTTTAATAATATAGAATTTATATTTAAATAGTTTTAATAAAATATCTATATTTTAAAGAATTTCTAAGATTTTCTATATAATTTTAATATACTTTTTAAAAGTTTTAATAAAGATTAAAATATTATTAAAATAAATTATATAATAATTATTAAGATACTTTTTTAATAAATTATTAACTAGTTTTATATATATAATTAGTATATTTATAAGTTTGAAAAATATTATCTAATATTTATAATATCTATATTAAATATAAAATATAATCTTTTATTTATCTCTTTTTTTAATTTAAATTAAGTTAAATCTTATATATTAATTTAACTTTATAAAATATTTAACTCTTTTAATTTAATCTTATAATTTATTAACTAATAATAATAAATAATAATCCTTTATTATAATATTATTAAACTTTTAATAATTAATAATTAATTTTCTTTTTTTATCTCTTTTCTTTAATATAAAGAAGATTAAAGTTTTTATTAATAAAGTAGATTTTCTAATAAATCTTTTTATTAAGTTTTTATTAAAGTATTTATAAAGTAATTTAAATTTCTTTTTTAATAATAATATTATTAATAAAAATAATAGTTTCTTTCTTTCTTTTAATTTTATCTTATAATTCTAAAATTAATATTTTAATAAAGTATTTTTTTAAAATCTTTTCTTAAAAATCTTTATATATTTCTAATATTCTATTAATATATTTTTTAATAAAGGATTTTAAACTAAATATCTAACTTTTAAAATATTATTTACTTTTAATATATATAGTTTTTCTTTCTACTTTCTAATTTAAAGTATTAATTTTATAGAACTTTATATAAACTTTATTTTATATTTATATTTATTAAACTTCAAGATCTATTTAATTTAGTTAATATATAGATTATAATATTTTAATTATAATATTTTTAAAATTATTTAATATCTTCTTAATAAAATTAAATCTATTTATATCTATTTAAAATACTATTCTAATTATATTATAAACTTTTATATTTTATATTAAATAACTTTATTATCTTTAGTTAATTATTTATTAATAAATATAAATTTATATAAAATTTATTTTTTAAAAGTTTATAGTTTTATAGATATTATAACTTTTAATATTATAAAATTCTTTATTACTTTTAAATCTATTATAATTTAGAGTATTTATTTATTTATATATATTTTATAAAGAATTTATTTTAACTTTAAAACAGTTTTTAACTTTTTAACTAATATTTTAAATAATTTAATAAGTTATTTCTAATTAATATAAAGTATTTTATAATAAAGTTCTATAATTAATATATTTTATTATATTT
>JANGZZ010000497.1:0-12797 GCA_026225955.1 Clarireedia paspali | reverse complement strand
ATTAAAAGATATAATATATATATTATTATAAATAAATAAAAAATAGATTATTAAAAAAAGAAATAATATTTAAAAAATTAAAGTTTAAACTTATTTAAATTAAATAATTAAATATTATAATTATATTAGAAACTTTGAATTTAAAATAAATAAAGCTTATATATTAAAATATATAAATAATAAATATTTTAAATAAAAATAGTTTAAAATAAGAAAAACTTATTAAAAGTTTTCTAAAAAAGATTTTAAAAATATAGAATTTAAAGTTAAATAATATTAAATTATATTCTAATATTTAAAAAAAATATAACTTTAATATTAAATTAAAAATAAAGAGAATATTTATATAAAATAGTTAGTTATATAGTTTTTAATAAAAAGTTAAATATATTATATAAAATTAATAAATAAAAAAGTTAAAATATAATAAAATATATTAATTATAAAATCTTATTATAAAATACTTTATAATAATTAGAAATAATTTATTAAACTATTTAAAATATTAATTAAAAAGTTAAAAACTATTTTAAAATTAAAATAAATCTTTTATAAAATATATATAAATAAATAAATATTATAAACTATAATAAATTTAAAAGTAATAAAAAATTTTATAATATTAAAAGTTATAATATTTATAAAACTATAAACTTTTAAAAAATAAGTTTTATATAAATTTATATTTATTAATAAATAATTAATTAAAGATAATAGAGTTATTTAATATAAAATATAAAAGTTTATAATATAGTTAAGATAATATTTTAAATAGATATAAATAGATTTAATTCTATTAAAAAGATATTAAATAATTTTAAGAATATTATAACTAGAATATTATAATTTATATATTAATTAAATTAAATAGATTTTGAAATTTAATAAATATAAATATAAAATAAAATTTATATAAAGTTCTATAGAATTAATATTTTAGTTTAAAAAATAATAAGAAAAACTATATATATTAAAAGTAAATAATATTTTAGAAGTTAGATATTTAATTTAAAATTCTTTATTAAAAAATATATTAATAAAATATTAGAAATATTATAACAGGGTTAAGTCTATAGTATTCTACTATTAAGACCAGGTTATTATTCTTCTAACTTGAATAACTCTTATATATCTAGTTATAATCTAGTTTATTAGAATAATTATCTTCTTCTTTCTAATTTAAAACTTACTTTTAAATAATTATATTATAGTATTATTTACTATATACTTAATAATATATCTATACTTCTTTATATTAATAACCTATATAGAGAATATATAATTAAAGGTAATATACTCTATTTTATATATTTGAAGATATAAGTTAAAATAAGAAATTAATTTTATTAATATTAAATATACTATTTACTAAAAGTTCAGTATCTAGATATTCAAGAAGGGATTTAAATAGTTAGTTAGAAAAAGAATAATTAGATAAAAAGAAAATTTATAACTTAAAGTAGAAGTATTAGAATTATATAATAGGAAAGTCTTATAAGTATAAATAAAACTTCGTCTTAGATTAAACTTCGAGATTAGATAAATAATATAGTTACTAAGATAATAAATATAAAATAATAGTAAGTAAAGAAAAAGCTAAGTAAGATAATAAAAAGACTAATAAAGAGAGAATATATTATAGATAGAAATTTAAATAGAGATATTATAAAAGAAAACTCTTCTTTAATAGAAGTAGAATTAACTATAATAAAAGCCTTGATTTTAGTATTACTTCTTATAATATAAGTTGATTATAAACTTTTAGTTATTATTCTAATATCTCTATTAAAACTTATATTAAGTAATAAGAGTTTAAATAAAATTATTACTCTAAATACTATTAAAAGTTTAAAAGCTAGAATAGACTTTATATAATAATTAATCTAAATTATAATTATTAAGATAATCCTTTTAATATTTCTTTTTTAAAGCTCTAAAACTTTATATTTCGAAGATTATAATATAATAGAGTTTTTAAAAAGGTTCGAAGACTAAATAGAGAATATTAAGTAGAATAATAGAATTAGAGTTAAATATCTATTATATTACTATAGTTTAATAATAAAGTAATATATTAAAACTTTATTTAAGTAAATAAATAAAGACTAAACTAAATTATAAACTATATTGATTATAAAGTATAAAGAGTATAATTTGATTTAATAAATAAACTTATATATCTTTTTAAAAGTATTAAAAAATAAAAAATAGAAATCAAAGCTAGAAACATAGATATATATTAGATAATTTATAATTATATTAAATACTTTAATTAAGAAAGACTAGTTTGAAAACTATATTAAAGGTATCTAGTTTCTTAATAGTCTATTTTAAAAAATTCAAAGTAAAATAATCTATAAGTTTAAGATTAATATTAAAGAACTGAAGACTATAATATATAATAAAATAATTAAGTTTATTATTAAGATCTTTAAAAGTAATAAAACTATCTGAGAATTTAATTTAAATACTTAAGGTTATAAAGTACTAAGCTAAATAGTAGATTAGTTTAAGAATACTATATAGATATTTAAAGAAAAGTAATTTAATATATCTATTATTACTCTCTATATATAAGAAATTTCTAACAAGATAATTAAAAACCTAATAAGAGTTTTTAAGTCTCTAGTAATATTAATCTAAATAATTATAAATATTCTACTAAGTTAACTTTAAACTAGATTCAATCTAGTTATTAAAGTAAATAGAAGAGTATATCTAATTAGTATTATAAGTAGAATAGATCTATTTCTCTTTTCTTAAATATAAGTTATTAAAGTAAATATTTATATAAAAGGACTTTACTATTCTCAGCCTCTAATCTACTTTTATTACTAAGAGAAGAGATATTTCCGAAAAAATTACTTTGACTTTATTATTAATTATAAATATAGTTTAGTATATAAAATCTTAGAAGGAAAGATATTATATAGTAAAGAGAGTAAAGATAAGAAAGTAGTCTAGATCTTTAAAAAAGTAAAAGAAAGAGATATAATCTATAAATACTAGGAAATAACTATTATATAATAGACTGAAATTAGTATAACTACTTAAATAGTAAAGTGATTAATATTAGCTTATCTTATAAAACTTACTCTAATTAAAAGGATATTAGTAAAGATAATAAAAATAAAAGAGTTTAATAATAAAGAGATTAAAGAAGAAATAGATATTTAAATTATAGTTCTTTATAAAAGTAAAAAGATATTAAGAGAGAAAAGATAAGAAGACTCTCGATATATTTTTAAAAAGAGAATCTAGAAAAAAAGAAAGATAGTTACTCTAAAAGTTCTTTATATAAGTAAATAGATAAAACTATTAATAAAAGAAATAAAGAAGATTAATAATAAGATAGATATTAAAAAAATAGAAATTAATAAAAAGTAGACTAATATCTTAAAAAAGATAAGATTAAAAATTACTTATAAAGTTAAAAAGTATATTAATATTATTAGATATACTATCAACTTAATAAAGTTAATAAATAAGATCTTTAATAATAAACTAAGAAAAGTTATAAATAGGGAAATTTTAGAGTACTTAGATATATTATAAAAATTACTATTTAAAAATATAACTATAATTATACTTTCTAATATAAAGTTTATTATAAACTAAAAAGTAATCTTTATAAACTTTATATCTCTTAAAGAAGTTAAAGCTTTATTTATTATTACTAGTTTAAAAACTAAGGTAACTATTAGTAATCTAGAGATTTTTACTTTAATTAATAATAAAGCTAAAATAGATCTAATCTTAAATAAGATAACTAAACTTATTAAACTTAGTATAAGATTTAAACCTTGATTTAGTATAGTAGGATATAATAATAAGAGAAAAAGGTTTAATAACTTATATAAGAATATAGCTATTAAGATTAGAAGTATAAAGATAATAACTAACTTTTTTATTATAAATAATTTATAAAATAATATTGTTTTAGACTAACTCTTTATTATTACTAGTTTATTTACTTTTTTCTATTACAATAAGTCTTAGTATATAACTATAGTAAATAATAAATAAACAAAATAAGTTACTATCTAGATTATAAATATAACAGATTTATAACTAGAGAAAGACACTCTATAAAGAAACTAAAGGTTAAACTAGAAATAATATATTTATTTAATATTAGAGATACTAAAAGAAAGAAATAAAATAAAAGAGAAAAGAAATTTATTTTAATAAGTAAATTAATTCCGATTAAAACTAATATAAATATATTAAAAGTCTTCTATATAAGTATATAAAAGCTTAGTAAGAATATTATCTTTTCTAGAAAAACTGATTTGATTATAATATTTTAAGTAAAATATTTTTTTCTAAGTATTAATATTTTTAGAATATATAAAAGAAAAGCTAATAAAGTAATATTAATAAAAAAAGAGATTTTTAATAGATTAGTACTAAGAGAAGACCTAAATTAGAAACTAAAGAAGATTAAAAAAGAATATAAAAAAGAAAGAATTGAATTTAAAAATAAATAGAACTAATAACTAATCTTTAAGTTTTTAAATATAAAGAGAGAAAATAAGTTGATATCTAAATAAGTAGAGAGAATAATTCTTAGAGATAATTTATTATTCTAAAAGAAAAAAATATTACTAGAACTTCTATTTAGAAGAGAAAAAGAGATTATATTTGATTTCTCAGAATATAGAAAAGTAAATAAGAGTATAATACTATTATAAGAGATTTATATAATCTTATATAAAGTATAATAAAGTCTAGAATTTATAATACTTTATTATCTAATTATTGAAATTAATAAGATAATTAATAAATACTTTAAAGTAGAAATACTAGAATATTATTATAAATTATATTGAAACTAGTAATTTATAATTAAGAAAAAGAATAGAAAGTATAGATTTATAAATATTATTATAAAATATAATATTATTATAATCAAAGATATAAACCTTTTATTTAATATTAATAAAATCTTTAAAGAGTTTATTAGATACTAGATTACTTTACTAATTAATTTCTTTTTTAATTATAATTAGATCTTCTTATATTTAAATAGTCGAGATATTATAACTTTTATAATCTCTAGAGAATTAGTTTGATATACTATACTAGTCTAGAATATTATAAACTCTATTATCTAGTTTATAAAGATAAGAAAGATTATATTAAAAGATTATATCCTTGAATAATATAAGATTTTTATTAATAATATATTTATTTTAAAGCTCTAAACAAGATATAATAACTAAAAGACTACTTTAGAAATCTAAAAGTTTATATTAGAGTACTTTTATAATTTAAATCTAGTATTAGTTGATATTGAAAAAGTTAATATAATAATAAGTTCTAAGTCTTAGTTTAGAGTAAATAGAATTAAACTTATTAGTTATATCTATTATATTAAAAGTTGATCTCTAGATAATAAAAAGATTTTAAAGATATTAAATTAGATATTCTATAAATCTTAAATAAAAGTTCGAGTATTTATTAAAGTCTATATATATTATTATATTTAAATTAAGTCCTTTACTACTAAAGTTATACTATTATACTAGTTATTAAAGAAAAGTACTAAGTTTATATAAACTTCTAATTATAATCTAGTAATAGATAAACTCAAGTTAGTATTAACTATAATATTTATTTTAATTAGATTAAATACTTTTAAAGATATTAAACTAATAATCTTAATAATAAATACAAGTTTATCTAAATAAAGTATAGTTTTTATATAACTAGATTAGAATAAAAAGAGGTATTTAGTATAATATAATAATAAGTAGTAAATATAAATTAAATAAAATTATAATATTATAAAAAGGAAATATAAAGAGATTTTAAAAGTATTTAAAAAAGTTAAAAGTTATTTATATAGAATATACTTTTTATTAGAAATTAATATAATAGTTTTAGTTATATAGTTTAATTTAGTAATAATTAATTTATTTAATATTCTTGTTACTAGATAGATAGTTTAGATTTAGTTATTCAACTTTGATATTAAGTATATTCTAAATAATAAGTATATTATTATAAATAGTTTATCTAGATATTTAATAATAAATAAGAAGTTATAGTTAGAAGTTTAAAAAAAGGAAATCAACAACTTTATTAATACTTATATAGATATCTACTAATTAATCCTTTATTATAAAATTGAAGTAATATTTATTAGTTCTTTCCTTTTAAAAAGGGAATAAAGTTTAAACTTAAAATTTATAATCGAATTCCTAATAATATTATAAAGATTATCTCAAGTCTCTAAATTTGACTTTTAAATATTTAAAACTAGAGTATTGAATTATAGAGTCTATAATAAGGTACTTTTCTAGTAAATAAATAAAAAGTTATCGAAGAGAAGAGTTATTAATATAAAAGATAAGAAAATTATTATTCTCTAGATACTATATAACGATATAAAGTATAAAGGTTAAGAAAGTATATATTAAAAAGTTATTAAGAGATATTTTTGAGATAAGTATTATAAAGATATAAAAGCTTTTATCTAATAATATAATTAGTATTAGTTTAGAAGTAATCTCTAATAAGAAGAGATATTATACTTTATATAAATAAGTATATTATAAAGTAAAGTTAGTTTTGATATAGTCTATATACTTGAATATAGAGAAAAGAAATATCTAGTTATAGTATAATATAATCTAAGTAGTTAAGTAAAGAAATAAGCTTTAAAAATTATAAATTCGATATCGATTACTATATTTATATAAGAAGATATTATTTATAAATATAATATATTTAGAAAGTTAATTATAAATAGTAGGTTTAAAAATAAAAGATAAATTAAGATATTTATTAAAAAATATAGTATAGTATATATAATAGTTTCACTCTATTATACCCTTGTTAACAAGATAATTAAAAGAGAATATAAGTTTATAATTGAGGTTTTGACTAAGATAATAGATAGAAAAAAGAGAAAATAAATAGATAACTTTTATATAGTATTATTAGTAAATAAAGTTATAATAAAATTAATAACTAGATACTTATTATTTTACCTTAATTATAGATCGGAAATTATACTACTAATTAAAAGTTATATACTTATTTAGTAGATTATAAAATAAAATAAGATTTTATTTAAAATAGACTTTTTAGTATTATAAATAAAATAGATTTAATTAAAGAATAAAGATTTAAAGGAGGTTTCTATAAAGTAATAAAGAATAAAGATTATAAATAAAAACTAGTTCAATAATACTAAACTAATTTATTTATAAGATATCTAGAAAAAGGAAGTTATACTATTATATAATATATTATAAGAAGTTAATATATCTTCTAAACTAAAGTTTAAGTATAGATAACTAAAGCTTTTTCAAGTTAGTAAAACTATTTCTAAAAAAGGAATATTTATATTAAAGGAAATAAATAGAATTAGACTTAGTAGAATATTTATTAGAAATAAAATAAAAATATTTCGAAAAAAGTCGGGTATCTAAAACCTTATAATAATATTATCTAAATTAGTATAAAAAGAGAGTAAAGTAAATAAAGAGGAATTTAAGAGATTAAATATTATAAAAGAATCTATAGAAATAAAGTTAAAGAAATAAAATAAAGAGCTAATTAAATAAAGTATTTTAACTAGAAGTATAGAGAGGAGAGTTGAAAAGATAAGAAAGTAGAAAGTATATAGAGTAATAATTTTATAAGAATAATTATTTAAAGTTGTTCTAAATAGTACTTTAAAATAGTTATAAAAGTAAATAAAGAGTATAGTATTAAATAATAGAGTTTTATTTTAGTAAACAGATTAAAAAAAAAAAAAAAAAAAAAAAATTTTATTTTATTCTATTAAGATTTAGATTATATATAAGAATAATCTAAGTTTTAAATATTAAAAGTCTAGAGATTTATAAGTAGGTTTAAATTAAATTTTCTTTAAAATTTCTTTTAAATTTTATTTAGATAAAGTAATATTATACTCTTTTTATTTATTATTTTAAAAGAAGAGAAAAAGTTAGATTTATATTAAATATAAAATTATTAACTACTTAAAAACGCAATCTTATTTTAAAGAAGCTATTTAGATCTTTATAAATATTTATATTTCTATAAAAGCTCCTTTTTATATTAATTGAATAAAAAAAAAAAAAAAAAAAAAAAGAATAAAAATATATTACTAAAGAACTATTTACTTTACTTTAGCTAGACTTATCTTAATAATAGCTTTCAAGTTGTTATTCTCTTAAGTAAAAGAATAGTAACTAATATATTTAGTTTAGTTCTTATAAATATAAAAAGTAGTAAAAGTAGACTAAATAAGTTCCTTAATAGAAATAAAAACTACTTTATTAGATTTCTTTGAAGTTGATTAGTAAGATATATTAATATTATATTAATATACTTTAGATACTATTTTCACTTTAGAAATAGTCTTTATAGAAAAAGAAGTAGTAATAACTTTGAGTATAAATATAATTAGTAAGAAACTATAGTAGATAGATTTAGCTTTAATATAAGTATATTTAGAAGAAAGAATAAAAACAATATTATTATTATTATTATCATTATTATTATTATCAATTAATACTTTTTCTTCTAATAGAGTATAATTAGATCTTTATTTTTTAGTAAGAAAATTAGATTTAGTTTTTACTTTAACTTTTATCTTCAATCTATATTATAAAGAAGTAGATTTAAAAGAGATTACTTTAGATTCTTTTTAACTAGACTCTACTTTTAAAAAAGAAGAATCTAAAGAGAAGGAAAATATTTAAAAAGAATAACTTTTATTAAAGTAAAAAAGCACTTTGTACTTATAATATTCCTGAATATATATAGCTTTATTATAATTAAGAAAAGCTCTAATTTAAACTTTATATCTAAAGTAAATTTTAATAGTTATTTTATTAAGATTAGAAAGTATATTAAAGCTTTAGTCTTCTTTATTTCTATGAAAATACTACTCTCTAATTTTCAATACCTTTTAATTAAAACTAAATAATATATAATTAAGGTAATTTTAAGTAGAATAAATTTTAAAATATAATTTGAATATAGCTTTGAACTTATATACTTCTATTTATATAATCTAGTTAGTTTGATTAATAAACTAAAGAATATTGAATATATAGTTTGAAAAAGTATTATACTAAATATTAGTATTTAGAATATTAGTAAGAGAAGTAATTATAAGATCTAGATTATATAAAGAGGTATTATAGATATATTTAGTATTGAAGATAATTTTCTTTAAGCTAAAAGTATTTACTAAAAAGAGATTAATTAAGGAAATTAGTTTTATAAAGTAAAAAAGTAGATAATATAAATATATTAGCTAGATAAGAAGATAGATTAAATATAAAGATTAATATTATAAAAGCTTTAGAAATAAAAGTGTTTTAAATAGAGGAGATTATAATTAGAATAAGAGAGAATAGTATAAATATAAATAACTCTTTAATATCTAACTTAGAAAACTTTATAATAAAAAGTATAAAGGTTAAGGTCGTTATATTAAAATTATTTATATTAGGTAAAAAGGTTGGAAAGATAATAAAACTAAAATTATATAAAGAGGTTATAGAATCTATTATAAGAAGTTAATATATAATAAAAGGGAGTTAAAAAGAAAAGATAATTAAAAGAAAATTATATAGAAAGTAAAAGAAGAAAGGAACTTATTAGATTATAAGAAAATAATAAAAAGGAAAAAAAGGAAATTAGAAAAAGGAAGTATAAAGAGAAGTTTAAATAATTGTAATTTCCCTTTTTTCTATTTAAGAAAAAGTAAATTTAATATAAAAAATAATAAAAAGTTATAATAAGATAAATTAAATTCCCTTCTTTTTCGATTTTAATCTTTCAATCTTTCAAACTTTTTTATTTCTAGTTATACTTTAGTTATTTAAAAAGTAAATAAGTTATTATATTAGTTGGAAAAATATTTGTATAATAAAATAATATAAAGTTGGCTTTTATTATAAAGGTAGTTAAAAGTATTAATATTATAATAGAAAGGTACTTTAAAAGTATATAAAATATAAAAGAATATCTATTATAAATACTAGCTATAAAGAAGTATAAAGTAGAAAAAGAAGTTTTTAAATATATTCTTAAATTCTATAATAAAGCTTTAGATATAATTAAAAAGATATTCGACTTTATATATAATAAAGAGGCTTATAAGATATATATCTTAAAAAAGAACTTTATAGATAAATAATCTAAGCTTATTAAAATATCAAAGAGTAATAAAGTTAGAAAAAATAAAATATCCGAGATATATATAATGATCTTAAAATAATAAAATAATAATAAGTAGATTATATAATAATTAAAGAAAAGTAACTAGATTAAGACTTTCTTTTTAATAGTTAAGAAACTTATAAAGTGTAAAATATTAAAAAGAATAGTACTACTTATAAATATAGAAATAGTTAATTAACTTAAAAGTTATATAAAATAAACTAAATATATAAAAGATATAAATATAAAGGATTTTAAAAAGATATTCAAAGATAATAATAAGAATAAATTAATACTAAAACTATTAATAAGAGAAGTATAAAAACTAAGAATAGGTTTTAAAGTTTATAATTTCTTATAAGAAGTACTAGAAGGTATTATTAAGAGAGATATAATAGAATTAAATAAAAGAAGTAATTTAGAAGAAATAATAAAAGAAGATAATAAAGAAATTTCATTTTAACTACTAAGTTAAAATTTAATAAAAATAGAAGGAGATTAGAAAGAAAGTAGAAGCTTTAAACTAAGAAAACCTTGAATATTATAAAAGAAGATAAAAGAGTATAGAATAGCTTTTATTAATAATAATAACTTAAATAAAAAAGAGATAGATAATATAGAGAATAAATTAGTTAAGGAAATTATAAAAGATAAAGAAAATAAAAAGGAAAATAAAGAAAGATTAATAGAATTAAAGAGTTATAGATACTTAAAAGATATATTAATAAGTTGGAAAATAGTAATTAATAAAAGAAAATCACTTAGGTTAGTAATAAGTATAAAACTATTAAAGAAGATATAGATATTTAATAAAATATACTTCTTATATAAATAGTTAATAGTAGGATATCTCGGTTTATATATTAAATATACAAATTATAAATTATTAGCTTATAAACTTAATTATATCTAAGAAAATTATCTAGTTATCAGAAAGTTGAAAACAAACGAAGAGACTTATTAATAGTTCTAAATAATAAATTACTTTCTTAAACTATTAAATAGTTTAAAGCTTTATAAGTATATATATAATAAAGTAGATTTTAGCTTTATATTTAATTAAAAAACTATTCTAGAAATATAAGATTTGATAATAATAGAGTATTAAAAGATAGAAAGAAATATAATTATTTTCTTATTTAATTAGTAGTTCAATAATATAAAGTTGAAATAATATTTAAATAATGAATTTAACTTATATTACTAATATCTTTATAAGATCAATAAGTATAAAAATATTAGTTAATTAAGAAATATATTCTATTTAATTATATAATAACTGATATAGTAGAACCTTGTTTACTATATATTATATACTATTTTACAACTTGACTTAGTATAGAAACTAGTTAACTACTTTTATTATACAAAGTATAATAAGTTAAAAGATAGAACTTTTTTCTATTATATTAATCTAAATATACTCGACTTACTTATAAATAAATATAGAACTTTTATAATTTAAAGAATAGTTTTAATAAACAAGAAAAATAAAGAGAATTATATTTTCTTTTTATTTAAGATATAGTATAAATTAAAATAGTAGTAAAATTATATAAAAGAAAAAGACTAATAAATAAATAGTTTTATATATTATATTAATAACCAGATTTTTACTAAAGAAGACTTATATATTCTAAGGTTAAAATAAAAGTATATATTATATAGATTAAAAAATACTAAGATTATATTATCCTTTATTCTTTATAGAGCTATTAGACTTATAACAAGAATTAGATATATAATATTTCCTTAGTTTGTTAGTATATAAAAAGATAATAAGATATTGAAAGTAGCTAAAAAAAGTATATAAAGTATACTATTAGAAGCTTATAAAGATTAAATTATATTTAAAATAACTTCTTTAAACTTTACGAATAAGTATAATATAATTCTATATTGATTTCTAATAGAAATAAAGCTTTATAGTCTAGATACTATTTTAGATATCTTAGTATACTAGAGATAATAAAGTTTACTTACTATATTATAAGAAAGAGATCTACTTTTAGAGATTAATAAAAATATAGTTTATATTTATATCGAGTATTAAAGGAAGAAAGCTATAAAGGTAATATTAATATTATATAAAAAGATAGTAATTAAAGAAAAGTATATCTTTAGTTAGAAATCCTTTTATTATTATTTTGAAATATTATAAGTAAATAGAATATTAATACTTATTATTAAACTTAATATTAATATACTAGATAATAAGCTACTAAAGACCTTTATAAAAAAGAGGTTATTGTTTATAGAAAAGTAATTAAAAGTAGTTAAAAAGCGATTAGTTTTAAAAAAGAATCTATATAATAAAGTTAGGTTTATAATATTCTACTATTAAGACCAAGTTATTATTCTTTCAATCTGAATAGTTCTTATATATCTAGTTGTAATCTAGTTTACTAGAATAATTATCCTCTTCTTTCTAATTTAAAACTTACTTCTAAATAGTTATATTATAATATTATTTACTATACACTTAATAGTATATCTATACTCCTTTATAATATATAAAGATTTTTAAAGAAAAACTTTAAAAGAATATTTTATTAAAATATTAATTTTAAAATTATAAAATAAAATTAAAAGAAAAAAAAGAA
>JANGZZ010000496.1:0-12803 GCA_026225955.1 Clarireedia paspali | reverse complement strand
AAATAAATAAAAGAAGTAAAATAGATTATAATAACTTTTATATAATAGTTAGATTGATCTAAAAATCTTTAATAAACTATTAATTAATATTATTATATTTAATACTTCTAATTCTTTATTATCTTTAATTTTTCTTATTAATTATCTCTTTAAAACTAATTATAGTTTAAAGAGTTTATAAAGTTTAAAAGTTTAAATTATTTATAATAATCTTTATTTAACTTTTAAAAGTAATCTTTTTATATATAATAATTATTTTATTATTTTTAATATTTAAAATCTCTATATATTATTTATTTATAAAGTATATAATTCTATATTAATTATATACTTTAATATTAAAAAGATTACTCTTCTATTTACTAAATTATATTATTAATATAAATTAATTACTTTAATATATATATATCTATAATTATTATATTTATTATAAAAGTTTAATTCTTTATAATAAGATTTTAAAATTGTTTTATTTTTTATTAATCTCTATATATATATAAGAATATATTATAATAGATTATTATAACTTTAATAAAAATAAATATAGTTTTAATAATATTTTAATTATTATTAACTATTTTAATAAATAAGTAATTATTATTTTATATTATAAAATAATCGATATTTAAAAATAAACTTAATTATACTTTTAATATATCTATTAATATTATAATTTATTTATAATAATACTTTTTAATTATAATTTATAATTTATATTTATTTTTTAAAAAGAGTTTAATAATATTTTAAGAATTTAAATTAAACTTTTAATTATTAATTATTTATAAATAAATAATTAAACTAAGATTTATAATTAATATTTATAAAAAAAACTTTAACTCTTTATTAATATTATAAATATTTATTTTCTAAATTATATAAAAATAATTAAAATCTTAATTATTATATAATAATAAAGTTATATAATAAAATTATAAAGTTTATTATTAATAATAGTTATATAAGAAATTGATAGTTATAATAATAAATAAATAAATAGTAATTGAAATTAAATATAAAACTTTATATTTTAAAGAAAACTATTTAATTATATAAATCTTTATTCTTTATTATTCTATTAGTTTTATTATCTCTTATTTTAATAAAACTAATAAAAGTTAATAAAATATTATATAGTTTTTATCTAAAATTCTATTAAAAGTACCTTTAATTTTTATAATATCTTTATCTTTTTAAATACTTTCTTTTAAAGATATTATTTATATTAATAATATATTAATAATTATAAATATCTTTCTTATCTTTATATTAAAAATAAAGATATTTTAACTTTACTTTATTATATAATCTTAATAATAAGGTTTATATTTATTAAATATAAATAATTATCTTTTAAATTTAAAATCTTTAAATTTCTATATAATTAAAAGTTATAATATTATTCTTTTTTTAATTTAATATTATTTATAACGAAAGTGATATTTTATTCTTAAAATATTAAGGTACTAAATTTAGAATAAACTTAGTTAAACTAATATAAGAGATTTCTATTAGATAATAAAATAAATTATAGTTAGTATAATTAATTTAAGATTGAATTATTATATTATCTTTTCTTTTAATAAAGCTTACTTTTAAGTATCTAGATAATAATACTTAAATCTATATATATTTTCTAATATAATTTTTAATATCTTTATTCTTCTATTAAAATAAAAGTAAGATATTAACTAGTTAATAAATCTAATTAAAAGATTAATAATTAAAAGAGATTAATAATTAAAGACCTTAATTATAAAGATTAACTATTATATTCTTAATATTCTTAATTATTTAAAAAGTATATTAAATCAAATTATTTTATAACTTTAATATTTAATTATTAAAAGCTTTAATTTAAACTTTAAAAGCTTAGATTTAAACTAAGAATAAAGTTTTAAAAGTTTTAATTTAAATATTAAAAAGTATTTTAATTAATATTAAAGAAACTAAAGTAGAAGATTTTAAAAGTTATATAAAAGTTCGTTATATAAAGTAATATAAATTAACTTGAAAGACTTTTTTTATTAGATTATAAAACTTTTTTATAAAAATAAAAATAGAGATAAAAATAATAATTAATTGAATAAACTAATAGATTAAAATATTAATTATTTAGTTAAAGAAATATTTAGAATTAAATAAAGATTAGAATTAATAGATTTATTATATAAGTTCCAAATCTATATTATTAATTTATAAATAAAATATAAGTTTAAAATAATAGTAAAATATAAATTTAGAATAATAATAAAATATAAATTAAAAGTAAAAAAGTTTTAAAGAGTTATAACTACTAGTAAATTAAAGACTTATAAATCTATTAAAAACTTTAAAAGTAAAATATTTAAAGATAATTAAAAAGACTAAAAAAAGAGTTATTAAATAAATTATATAATAAGTTAAAAAGCTAAAAAAGTAAATATTAGTTAATTAAATAACTTTAGTATAATATAATAAAAGTAATATTTTATTTTTAGAATATTAAAGTATTAAGCTTAAAATAAACTTAATTAAACTAATATAAGAGATTTCTACTAAGTAGTAAAGTAAATTATAGTTAATATAATTAATTCAAAGTGGAATTATTATATTATCTCGATATTTATTATAATAATATAAAGTATCTACTTAGATTTTTAATAAATATTCTATTTCTTTTTTTTTTATTATATTTAAAAAGATATCTAAATTTATAAAAAATTATTAAATTATTTATTTTTATATTAAAGAAAAAAGAAGAATAATATTTATATAATATTTTTATTACTTTAAAAAGAATTTTAAATATTATATATTTTTTAAAACTAACTAATATAAAGAGTATATAAAAAATATTAAAAGAGATTCTTATAATATTTTTAAGAATTCTATATTATAATAAAAGAGTATTTAATAAAAAGAAACTTATTTAAAAATTAAAAAGAAAGTAATTACTTAATAAAAGTAAAAAGCTTTTATTTATTATATATATTTAAGAAAATAATAAAAAGTTTTAAAAAAGAAAATTAAAAAGATATTATAATATAATTTATATATAATTAATATATTAAAGAAGTTTAAAAAAAAAAAAATTAAAGAAGAAATAAATTAAATAAATTAAATAGATTTAAATATCTAATTTTTTTAAAATTAACTTCTCGATTTTTAAACTCTTTTTAATAAATAATTCTAAATTAACTATTTAAATAAAAGTTAAAAGTTTCTTTAATAGAATCTTATTAAATCTTATAAATAATTTAAATTCTTAACTAATTTCTATATATTTTTAGAATATAGATATTCTTTCTATTTAATTAAATAATAAAACTATCTTCTAATATATTTTTAATTTAATATTTCTTTAATTTTATATTTAATATTTAAATTTACTAGTTTAATTTTAATATAAAATATATTTAATACTCTTAGTAATATTAATTCTAAAAATAAAATATAAAATATTAAATATATATTTATTATTTTTAATAGCTTAAAATAATAATTAATTAATTTAACTATTTTATTAATTTTAAAGAGTTTTAACTTTTAATAATCTAATTTATTATTTAATCTTTTTATATTAATATTTTATTTAAAGAAATAAACTTTATTTTTTTTTTAAATATTAATTCTATATTATATTTTAAATTATAGTAATTTATAGTTTATTATAAAATAAATTTAATATCAAATAATAATTATTTATATAATTTCTTTAGTTTATTTATTTTTATAATATTTATATTCGATTTTACTTTATTTATTAATTATATATTATATACTTTTAATTTAAACTTAAAATTAATATAAACTAATATTATATTTATAATTATAACTTCTATAATATTATATATAAATTATATAAATAATAATAGTTCTATCTAATTATTTTATTTATAATTAATATAATATTATAAATATTATTTTAAAATTTAATTTAATTATTCTATTTAATTATTTATTTATAAATAAAATATTATAAATAACTTTCTTTTAATTTTTAATAATATTATAAATATTTATTAGAATTTTAATATAAAGAGTTTATTATAATTTGAAATTATCTTTATTAATACTTTATATATATTAATTATTATTTTTAAAAAGATATATATTAAATCTTCTATTATATTATTTTCTTTATATAAAATTATATATTTAAACTTAGTTAATTAATTTATAATTATTAAAATAGAATTATATATTACTTTTATAATTAAATCTTTTAAATATAATAATTTAATTATAAAGTTCTATATAATAAACTTTTATAATTAAATAAATATATTTAGAGTTTTAAATTAATTATATAAAATATATTATAAAGTTTTATTTTATATATAAATATTATAATTTCTAATAATTTTCTTAATTATCTTTTTTATTTATAAAAAATAATAATTTATTTTAATCTTTATAAATATTTTTATAATTCTTTAATATTTATAAGTTAATAACTTATATTATTTTTAAATAAATTACTTTATTAAAATTGAAAGAATATATATTTTTCTATAAAAGTATATTACTTTATTTTTAATTATAAATTCTTTACTTAGTTTCTTAAATATTTATTTTATAATAAAATTATTTTTATAATACTTTTATATTTATTTCTTTAAATAGTTATTATAAAATATTGTTATTATAATTAATTAAACTAAATTGAATATTAATAAATCTCCTTTTTAATAAAATATAATATATAATTTATATATTTTATTTTTAAAGTATTTAGATTTTCTATTTAATATATTAGTTCTAATATTTTTATTTCTTTTAATATATAGTATTTTGAAATTATATATAACTAATATTTCTATTTATTATATTTATTATTTATTTAGAACTTTAATTATTATAAAGTATATTAAATTCTTATAATCTAAATAAATTTAGATTATATATTTAGATTTTTTAAAGTAAACTCTTTATTCTTTAAAAATATTAATAATAATTAATAACTCTTTATTATATATCTTATAATTTAGCTTTATAGATTATAGCTTTTTAAAATAATAAATTATTAATTATAACTTTTTATCTTTATTTAGTTAATTAAGAACTATATTTAATATATAATCTAATATATTTATTTTTATAATAATTAGTAATTCTAGATTAAAAATAATAAAAACTAATATATATATAAAAGTTTATTTAAAAGTTTTAAATACTTTTTATATTATATTATTTTATTTATATTTAATATCCTTTTTTATTAATTTTATAAATAATATTATAATTTTCAAATAATCTTTAATAAATTATTTATAAAAGTTTATAAATTTTAAGAAAGATTATATTTCTTTAATTTTAATAAACTATATTTATTTTAGAATTTCTTTAATTTTTTTTAAACTTATTTTAAATTTTATTATATTAATAATATATTTTAAAAACTTGGTTTTAGTAATATAAAATTTATATTTTAAAGATTTTAATAAAATATTTATATTTTATAGAATTTAAAGTATTTTTTATATAATCTTAATATATTCTTTAAAAGTTTTAATAAAAATTAAGATATTATTAAAATAAACTATATAATAATTATTAAAATACTTTTTTATTAAATTATTAATTAATCTTATATAGATTACTAATATATTTATAAGTTTAAAAGATATTATTTAGTATTTATAATATCTATATTAAATATAGAATATAATCTTTTATTTATTTTCTTTTTTAATTTAAATTAAATTAAATCTTATATATTAATTTAACTTTATAAAATATTTAACTTTCTCAATTTAATTTTATAGTTTATTAGTTAATAATAATAAATACTAATTCTTAATAATAATAATTTTAAATCTTTAATAATTAATAATAAATCTATTTTTTTTATCTTTTTTCTTTAATATAAAAAAGATTAATATTTCTATAAATAAAAAGAATTCTTTAATAAATCCTTTAATTAAATTTTTATTAAAGTAATTATAAAGTAATATAAACTTCTTTTTTAATAATAATATAATTAATAAGAATAAAAATTCTTTTTTTTTCTAATTTTATTTTATAATCTTAAAACTAATATTTTAATAAAGTATTCTTTTAAAATCTTTTTTTAAAATTTTTTATATATTTCTAATATTTTATTAATATATTTTTTAATAAAGGATTTTAAATTAAATATTTAACTTTTAAAGTATTATTTATTTTTAATATATATAGTTTTTCTTTTTACTTTTTAATCTAGAATATTAATTTTATAGAACTTTATATAAACTTTATTTTATATTTATATTTATTAAACTTTAAAGTCTTTTTAATCTAATTAATATATAGATTATAATATTCTAATTATAATATTCTTAAAATTATTTAGTATCTTTCTAATAAAACTAAATCTATTTATATTTATTTAAAATATTATTTTAATTATATTTCAAATTCTTATATTTTATATTAAACTAATTTATTTCTTTTAACTAATTATCTATTAACTAAATATAATATATATAAAATTAGTTTCTTAAAAGTTTATAATTTTATTAATATTATAACTTTTAATATTATAAAATTCTTTATTATTTCTAAATCTATTATAATTTATAATATTTATTTATTTATATATATTTTATAAAAGATATATTTTAATTTTAAAATAATCTTTAACTTTCTAATTAATATTTTAAATAATTTAATAAATTATTTTTAATTAATATAAAGTATTTTATAATAAAGTTTTATAATTAATATATTTTATTATATTCTAATTTCTTTATTTATTAATTTTATATAATATATTTAATCTTTTATTAAAAACTATATTATTAATTATTTAATATAAATATTCTTCTCTTTTTTAATCTATTATTAAAGTTATATCTTTTTTAAATATTAGAATATAACTTAGTATTATTTAATTTAAAGTTTTATATTTTCAAAGTTTTTTTTAAAGAACTTTTAATAAGTTTTTTTTATTTTAAATTATTTCTATTTAAAATACTTATTATTTATATATTTTAATATATAAACTTTATTTATTTTAAATTTAAAGCTTTTAGTATAATTATAATATTTAATTATTTAATTTAGATAAATCTAAACTTTAATTTTTTAAATATTATTTCTTTTTTTAATAATCTATTTTTCACTTATTTATAATAAAGTATATATTATATTTTCTAACTATTAACTAAATATATTTATTTAATTATCTCTCTTTTTTTTTAAAATATTATTTTATATTATTTTTATTTAATTAGTATATTAAATATTAGTTATTATAATATACTATTTATAATAATAATATATAATTATCTATTTAATTAAAAGATTATCTATTTCTTATATTAATTTAATATTTAAATATATCTTTATTTTAATAACTATTATTATTTATTAATATTTTAAATTATCTTTTTCTTTTTTAGATATTTTTAAATTTTTATTTTTAAGATATTTTTTAATAATCTTTAATTTAGTATTCTAAAAATTTATATTTAAAATAAAGTTTCTTTTTATATTTATAATTCTTTTCTTTTTAAAAAAAGTTATTTTTAAAATTTATAATATCTAATTTTATAAAGTTATTATAAATCTTTTCTTTAAAATATTATTATTTAATAAATTTTAATCTTTTTTTATTCTTTTTATAATATTAGTTTTATTATTTAGATAATTTGAAATTAATTATTTATTAGAATTTATATTCTTAATTATTAATATAAATAGTTTCTTTAATTAAATTATTTATATTAATAATTAAATCTCTCTTTAATAACTTTTTTTAAATAAATAATTTAAATTCTAATTTATAATAGTTAATTAGAACTTTTATTCTTTAATTAATATAATTTTTATATTTATAGAATTCTATTATATATTAAATTATTAATTTTATTTATCTTAGTTTAAAAATCTTTCTTTTAATTATTTAAATAATATTAATATCTTTAAATACTTTTTTAATTTTAGTTCTAAATCTTTTAAAACTTTTAAAAATAGATATAATTATAATTATAAAATAATATAAATAGATACTATTCTTAAAATAATCTATTAGAAATAATTTAATTTATTTAATTACTTTATTTTTAAAATATAAAGTTATTTAAAAGCTTTTAATATTTCAAGTATTAAATTTATTAATATTAAATTTAAAGTATATTCTTAATTATAGAAAGAAAGTATTTAATTCTCTTTTATTATTATTATATTTATTTAATAATATAATCTTCAAAGTTTTCTAAAATCTAAACTCTCTTAGTTTATTATTATTATTATTATTATTTATATCTTTTTAATTTATATTAATATTATTATTATAATTATCTTAAAGTATAAAGATATTAATTAAATTAATAATAAATATTATTAGTTATTAAATTAGAAGTCTAACTATAATAATATTATTATAAATTATATTAATTTAATATATAAAATAATAAAAGTATTTAAAATATTATAAATATTTATTTTCTAAATTATATAAAAGTAATTAAAATCTTAATTATTATATAATAATAAAGTTATATAATAATATTATAAGGTTTATTATTAATAATAATTATATAAAGAATTAATAATTATAATAATAAATAAATAAATAATAATTAAAGTTAAATATAAAATTTTATATTTTAAAGAAAACTATTTAATTATATAAACTTTTATTCTTTATTATTTTATTAATCTTATTATCTTCTATTTTAATAAAATTAATAAAAGTTAATAGAATATTATATAGTTTCTATTTAAAGTTCTATTAAAAGTACTTTTAATTTTTATAATATCTTTATTTTTTTAAATATTTTCTTTTAGAAATACTATTTATATTAATAATATACTAATAATTATAAATATCTTTCTTATCTTTATATTAAAAATAAAAATATCTTAACTCTACTTTATTATATAATCTTAATAACAAAGTTTATATTTATTAAATATAAATAACTACTTTTTAAATCTAAAGTTTTTAAACTTCTATATAATTAAAAGTTATAATAATTAACTATTATTAAAATAATTAGTTTAGATTCTTATTAATAATAGATTATATTTAATTGATTTTATTTTATATATCTTTAAATAATATAAGTTTATTTAAAATATTATATAATTAAAAACTATAATATTTATAGATTTAGAAGAAAACTAATATATTATAATTTATAAATAATCTTAATATTATTAATATATATATATATATCTAAAAGAATCTAGAAATATTAGAATATATTTATTAAATAATTAAGAAAACTTAAAAGTATATAATCTAAATTATAAATATATTATATTACTTTATTAACTTTAATATTAATAATTATATTTAACTAGATATAAAATATTTATTTATTTAATAACTTTTTAAGAAACTTGATTTTCTAATAAATAGATTTTTTAAAATCTTTATAAAAATTAATTATTTTTTTAAGTTTAAATTACTTAAGATAATAAAGTTATACTATATATTTTTTATTAATAAATTAAGAAAAGTTTTAAATTATCTATTTTCTAATTAAATAAATAATTCTTTATTATTTATTAATATTATTAATAAGAAGAAATAAAAAGTAAAGAAGATTTTTATTTATTATAAATAATATTAATCTTTAAAATATTATATATAATAGTTTAATTATAATATTAACTTAATATAATATAAAGTATCTAACTTTAAAATAACTTTATATTTATTTAATATATTTTACTTAGAAAACCTTTTTTTATTTAATTCTCTAATATTTTTTTAGAAATAATTATAATTATATTAAATAGAAAAAGATAATTATAAATATCTTGAAAGTAATTATTTAATAGCTTTAATATAAAAATAATAATTCTTTAAACAATTAAATATATAATTATAAATAAATATATAATAGTTTTAATTTATTTATTATATTTATTTAATTTTATTATATTTAACTAATATTCTTATATTTATTAATTATTTTTATTAATTATAATTAATAAATATAGGATATTTGAAAATAAACTTTTTTAAGAAGAGAGATAATATAATAATTTATATATATTAAACTTATTATATTAATAATCTTTATATATATTATATTAACTTTATTATTTAACTTTAAAGTTATTATTTTTAATAATAAAATAGACTTTTAAATATATCTAGTATATATATATCTTAAATATATAACTTATATAACTATTATATATATATAAACTTTTAAAACCTTTTAACTCTTTTAACTCTTTAATTATTAATTCTAAAAATAATATAATTTTATTCTTTATAAAATTTCTATAATATATTATTATAGTTCTATAATATATTATTATAGTTCTAAATATAATTTAATAATTTTATATATTTATTTCTAAATAATTAATAATATATATAATCTATTTATTTATATATATTTAATTTATAACTTTTTTTTATTTAATATTAATTTAATTTAATCTCTTTAAATTATTAATCTTATTAATAAATTTAATAATAGTTTTAATATTCCTTTATTTCTTTAAAAATATATAATTCTTAATAGATTAACTATATATATTTACTTTAATAAATATAAAGTTTATAAATATATAAATAATTAAATTGAAAATATTACTTTTAATTACTCTAAAAGATTATTTTTATAAAAGTTATTTTTATTTATAAAATAATTAATTAAAGAATTATATTTACTTTTTTATAATAATTCTAAGTTTATTTTTATTAAAAATAAATATTATATATTATTTATAATTACTTCAAGACTATTATCTTTATTCAAAGAATTTTATTATTAATTTTATATTTTAACTTTTATTAATTTAATTCTAAAAGAGATAATCTATAAAAATCTTTTTTATAAGTTTATTAAATATTATTGAAATTAAATCGAGAATATCTAATATTAAATTATAATTTTATAAAAACTAATTTAATATTTAAACTTCTTAGAATAATAAAATAATATTAAAAAGTTATTAATATCTCTTTAATCTATTTATATTATTATAATATTTATTTTTATATATTATTTTATTAATTCTTTAATTAAATTTAATAAAGAAATTATTATTAATTAAATTAATTATTTTTTATTAAATTATAAAATTAATTTTATTTATTTTATTTTATTAATATTAGTTAATTTTATTATTAATAAAATACTTTTTTACTTTATATTAAAAAATATTATATTTACTTTTTAAAATAAATTAAAAGATAATTTTCTTTCTAAAAATATTTTTAATTATTCTTATAATATTCTTTCTTATTATATTAATATTATTAATATTAACTTTTTTAATTAAGAAAAAGAATATTTTAATATTATAAATAAATAAGAATAAAAAGATAAATATAAAGTTAAAGTTATTATTATTACTTATATAATTAATAATTAAGTAAAAGATTATATTTAATTAAAAACTTTTTATTAAATAAAATAAAAAATATAAGATATTTAAATTTAATTAAACTATTAAATAGAAAATATATAATATTTCTTTATATATTATTAAGAAATTAATATTTATTTTAAATTAAAATTCTAATTAACTTTAAAGTAAATAACTTTATTTTTATTAATATTAAATTCTTTAAAATATTTAACTTAATTTAGAAGATTATAATAAAAAGATTAAAAATATTTTTATTAATTAAAGAATATAAAAATAAAAAAGATTAAGAAATCTCTTATTATATTTATTTAAATTTATTTATTAATAATCGATTTTAGATTTATACTTTCTTTTTAATTATTTACTTTATATATTTTATAATCTTTAAAAAGATATAATTATTCGAAAATTAGATTTTTCTAGATTATAAATAATATTAATTATATTAGTTTATAAATTTACTTTTTAATTAAATCTACTCTCAACTTATAATATATATTTATATTAACTTTAATCTTTATATAATTAATTATAAATATTAGAAGAATATAAATTAATAAAATTATAAATTAAATAAATATTAGAGATAATAAACTAATATTAATTATTTAGATAATTAAATAACTACTTTAATAATTATATTAGTAATATTATAATATATTAAAATAAAAGAAATTTTACTCTATTTAATAATTTAAAAAGTTAAATTAACTTTTATTATAATTACTTTATTAATTTTATAATTATCTAAATTTTATAAAATATTTCTAAAAGATTAAGTTTATATATTTAAAATAATAAAGATTATTTTTAAAAGTAAATAGTTAATATAACTTTTAATTATTATTAAAAAGTTTAAACTTCTTTAAAAAATTTAAATAAATTATTTAAAGAAAATCATTAATTTATATATAATTTTTAAAACTACTTTTTATATACTTTATAATTAAAATAATTAATATAAATTAAATACTATTTTAATTTATAAGATTAATTAATTATTTAAAGATTAATAAATTAATTAAAAAAATAAATAAGTTACTTTTTTATTATTTAAATAATTATATTCTATTTTTTAATTTTAATTAACTATTATAACCTTTTTATTTAAAATTAATATCAAGTTCTTAATCTTTAATAAATATTAAAAATTCTTAATTATATTCTTTAAATTTAATTTAAATACTTTATTATTCTATTAATTTTATAATTATAAAATTATTTTAGAAGAAGATATAAAAAGTAAGTTTTATTATAATTTATTATATAAGATATTAATTAAAGAGTTGAAGACTATTAAGAAATATTTTATTAAAAATCTAATAAAAAGATTTATTAAACTAAATTAAACTTTATTTATTATTTTAATTCTTTTTATTAAAAAGTTAAATAAATTATTATATTTCTATATCAACTTTTAAATATTTAATTTATTAACTTATAAAGATTATTATTTATTATTATTTATTAATAAAACTTTTATTTATATCTTT
>JANGZZ010000495.1:0-12830 GCA_026225955.1 Clarireedia paspali | reverse complement strand
AAATAATATAGTTTTAAATATAATTTAATAACTTTATATATTTATTTCTAAATAACTAATAATATATATAACTTATTTACTTATATATATTTGATTTATAACCTCTTTTTATTTAATATTAATTTAGTTTAATCTCTTTAAATTATTAATCTTATTAATAAATTTAATAATAATTCTAATATTCTTCTATTCTTTTAGAAATATATAGTTTTTAATAAACTAGTTATATATATTTACTTTATTAAATACTAAGTTTATAAGTATATAAGTAATTAAGTTAAAAATATTACTTTTAATTATTTTAAAAGATTATTTTTATAAGAGCTTCCTTTAATTATAAAATAATTAGTTAATAAATTATATTTACTTTTTTATAATAATTTTAAGTTTATCTTTATTAAGAATAAATATTATATATTATTTATAATTATTTCAAGATTATTATCTTTATTTAAAAAGTTTTATTAATAACTCTCTATTTTAATATTTATTAATTAAATTAATAAGAAAACAATTTATAAAGATCTTCTTTATAAATTTACTAAGTATTATTAAAATCAAATTAAGAATATCTAATATTAAACTATTACTTTATAATAATTAGTTTAATATTTAAACTTTTTAAAATAATAAAATAATACTAAGAAGTTATTAATATCTCTTTAATTTATTTATATTACTATAATATTTACTTTTATATATTATCTTATTAATACTCTAATCAAAGTTAGTAAAGAAATTATTATTAATTAAACTAATTATCTTTTATTAAATTATAGAACTAATTCTAGCTATTTAATCTTATTAGTTTTAATTAATTCTATTACTAATAAAATATCTTTTTACTTTATATTAAAGAATATTATATTTATCTTTTAAAATAAATTAAAAGATAACTTTTTTTCTTTTAAGAATACTTCTAATTATTCTTATAATACTACTTTTTATTATATTAATATTATTAATATTAACTCTTTTAATTAAGAAGAAAAATATATTAATATTATAAGTAAATAAAAGTAAAAAGATAAATATAAAGAAAAAGCTATTATTATTATTTATATAATTAATAATTAAATAAAAAACTATATTTAATTAAAGACTTTTTACTAAGTAAAATAAGAGATATAAGATATTTAAATTTAATTAAATTATTAAATAAAAAGTATATAATATTTCTTTATATACTAATAAGAAATTAATATTTATTTTAAACTAAAACTCTTATTAACTTTAAAGTAAATAACTTTACTTTTATTAATATTATATTCTTTAAAATATTTAATTTAATTTAAAAAATTATAGTAAAAAGATTGAAAATACTTTTACTAATTAAAGAATATAATAGTAAAAGAGATTAAAAGATCTTTTATTATATTTATTTAAATCTATTTATTAATAATCGACTTTAAACTTATATTCTTTTTTTAATTATTTACTTTATATATTTTATAATCTTTAAAAGAATATAATTATTTGAAAACTAGATTCTCTTTAATTATAAATAATATAAATTATATTAGTTTATAAACTTACCTTTTAATTAAATATATTCTTGATTTATATTATATATTTATATTAACTTTAATCTTTATATAATTAACTATAAATATTAAAAGGATATAAATTAATAAGATTATAAGTTAAATAAATATTAAAAATAATAAACTAATACTAATTATCTAAATAATTAAATAATTATCTTAATAATTATATTAGTAATATTATAATATATTAAAATAAAAGAAATTTTACTCTATTTACTAATTTAAAAAGTTGAACTAATTCTTATTATAATTATTTTATTAATTTTATAATTATCTAAGTTTTATAAAATATTTCTAAAAGATTAAGTTTATATATTTAAAGTAATAAAGACTACTTTTAAAAATAAATAATTAATATAATCTCTAGTTATTACTAGAAAATCTAAACCTTTTTAAAAGTTTTAAATAAATTATTCGAAGAAGATTATTAATTTATATATAATCTTTAAAACTACTTTTTATATACTTTATTATTAAAATAATTAGTATAAACTAAATATTACTTTAATTTATAAGATTAACTAACTATTTAAAGATTAATAAACTAATTAAAAAAATAAATAAATTACTCTTTTATTATTTAAATAATTATATTTTATTCTTTAATTCTAATTAATTATTATTACTTTTTTATTTGAAATTAATATTAAACCTTTAATCTTTAATAAATACTAAGAATTCTTAATTATATTCTTTAAATTCAAGTTAAATATTTTATTACTTTATAAACTTTATAATTATAAAATTATTTTAAAAGAAAATATAAAAAGTAAACTTTATTATAATCTATTATATAAGATATTAATTAAAGAACTTAAGACTATTAAGAAATATTTTATTAAGAATTTAATAAAAGGATTTATCGAATTAAATTAAACTTTATTTATTACTTTAATTCTTTTTATTAAAAAGTTAAATAGATTATTATACTTTTATATTAACTTCTAAATATTTAATATATTAACTTATAAAGATTACTACTTATTATTACTTATTAATAAAACTCTTATTTATATCTTTTATATAAAAATCTTTATTAAATTAAATATTAGATAAATATTCTATTATATTAGAATAGACTTAATTTCAAAAAAGTATATAATATTCTATATATATTATAAAGCTTATAAATATAAAGTTATACTTTTTAAACTAACTAATAACTTTATAATATATTAATATTATATAAATAATATTCTCTTTAACTATTTAAATATTTTTTATATTATATATCTTAATAATATTTTAATCTACTTTAAAGATATATTTAAATATAAAGTTTATATTAAATTAATTTTATAATATCTTTAAAATATTAGATTATAAACTAATCTTAAAAAATATAAATTTAATATTATTTATATTAAATATTTAGAATTTATTATCTCGATTAATAATATAAAAATAGATTTTAAGAAAGTTATTATAATATAATAATAAGTTTATCTTTTAATAATAAAAAGTATATAATTATTTCTTAGATTTTATAATTTTTATAAATATTTTATTTATAATTTTAATATTATAACTAAGTTACTTATTAACTTAACTAAAATTAATATTTTATTTTATTTTAATAAAAGTTATTAATTAACTTTCGATATATTTAAATATATATTAATAAATATATTACTCTTTTAATATTATAACTACTTACTTCTTTATATACTAGAAATAGATATATTAAATAATATTATAATAAATATACTTTTATAAAAATATAATAATAATTAACTCTTTATAATATTCTTTTTAAAGATAATATAACTAGTTAAATTAAATTATAAAGTATATAATAAAGAAATACTTATAATTATTAAATTATTTAATAATTAGTAAACTAAGTTTATATTAATTTTATATTAGATCTATATTTATATAAATTATAAGATATTAGAATACTTTATAATTACTAAGTTCTTAAATATATAATAAGTTTAATAGATTAAACTTCTTATAGATTATAACTTCTTAATTATATACTATTTAAAAAAAGATAATCTTTTTATAAATATATTAATTTATAAAGTTAATAAACTATTATTATAAAATAAATAAAAGAAATAAGATAAATTATAATAACTTTTATATAATAGTTAAATTAATTTGAAGATCTTTAATAAATTATTAATTAAAATTATTATATTTAATATTTTTAATTCTCTTTTATTTTTAACTCTTTTTATTAACTACTTTTTTAAAACTAATTATAATTTAAAGAGTTTATAAAACTTAAAAGTTTAAACTATTTATAATAATCTTTATTTAACTTTTAAAAGTAATTTTCTAATATATAATAATTATTTTATTATTTCTAATATTTAAAACCTTTATATATTATTTATTTATAAGATATATAATTCTATATTAATTATATATTTTAGTATTAAGAAGATTACTCTTTTATTTACTAAATTATATTATTAATATAGATTAATTACTTTAATATATATATATATCTATAATTATTATACTTATTATAAAAACTTAGTTCTTTATAATAAAATATTAGAATTACTTTATCTCTTACTAATCTTTATATATATATAAGAATATATTATAATAGATTACTATAGTTTTAATAAAAATAAATATAATTTTAATAATATTCTAATTATTATTAATTATTTTAATAAGTAAATAATTACTATTCTATATTATAAAATAATTAATATTTAAAAATAAACTTAGTTATATCTTTAATATATCTATTAATATTATAGTTTACTTATAATAATACTCTTTAATTATAGTTTATAGTTTATATTTATTTTCTAGAAAAAGTTTAATAATATTCTAGAAATTTAAATTAAGCTTTTAATTATTAATTACTTATAAATAAATAGTTAAACTAAGATCTATAATTAATATTTATAAAAAAGACTTTAACTCTTTATTAATTATTATTAAAATAATTAGTCTAAGTTTTTATTAATAATAGATTATATTTAATTAATCTTATTTTATATATCTTTAGATAATATAAGTCTATTTAAAGTATTATATAACTAAGAACTATAATATATATAGATTTAGAAAGAAACTAATATATTATAATTTATAAATAATCTTAATATTATTAATATATATATATATATTTAAAAGAATCTAAAAGTATTAAAATATATTTATTAAATAATTAAGAAAGCTTAAAAGTATATAATTTAAATTATAAATATATTATATTATTTTATTAACTTTAATATTAATAACTATATTTAATTAAATATAAGATATTTATTTATTTAATAACTTTCTAAGAAACTTGATTTTCTAATAAATAGATATTTTAAAATCTTAATAAAGATTAATTATTTCTTTAAATTTAAATTATTTAAAATAATAAAGATATACTTTATATTCTCTATTAATAAATTAAGAAAAGTTTTAAATAATCTATTTTTTAGATAAATAAATAACTTCTTATTATTTATTAATATTATTAGTAAAAAGAAATAAAAAGTAAAAAAGATTTTTATTTATTATAAATAATATTAATCTTTAAAATATTATATATAATAGTTTAATTATAATATTAATTTGATATAATATAAAATATCTAATTTCAAGATAATATTATATTTATTTAATATATTCTATTTAGAAAACCTTTTTTTATTTAATTTCTTAATACTTCTTTTAAAGTAATTATAATTATATTAAATAAGAGAAAATAATTATAAATATCTTAAAAGTAATTATCTTATAATTTTAATATAAAGATAATAATTCTTTAAATAATTGAATTTATAATTATAAAAAGATATATAATAATTTCAATTTATTTATTTTATTTATTTGATTTTATTATATTTAACTAATATTTTTATACTTATTAATTATTCTTATTAATTATAATTAATAGATATAAAATACTTGAGAGTAAACTTTCTTAAAGAAGAAAATAATATAATAATCTATATATATTAAACTTATTATATTAATAATCTTTATATATATTATATTAACTTTATTATCTAACTTTTAAAGTATTATCTCTAATAGTTAAATAAACCTTTAAATATATTTAATATATATATACTTTAAATATATAATTTATATAACTATTATTTATATATAAGCTTTTAAAGTCTTTCAACCTTTTTAACTTTTTAGTTATTAATTCTAAAAATAATATAATCTTATTCTTTATTAAATACCTATAATATATTATTATAATATTAATTAATAATATTAAAATTCATTTCAAGAAAATAATTATAATTTAAAAATAAATATATTTAATTATTTTTAAGTTTTTATAACTTTTATAAATATTTTATTTATAACTTTAATATTATTATTAAACTATTAATTAACTTGATTAAAACTTTAATTTAATTTAACTTTAATATTAATTACTAATAATTATTCGATATTTTTAAAGAAACTTTTATCTTTATATTATTTCTATAATATTATAATTATAATCTCTTTTATATATTTAAAACTAATATTTTTAATAGAGTTATTATTAATATATTATTATAGAAATATAATAATAATTAGTTTTTAATAATTTACTTTTTAAAAATAATATAATTAATAAAGTTTAATTATAAAGTTTATAATAAGGAAATATTTATAATTATAAAATTATTCTTATATTAATATATAAAATTAATTAATACTTTATATTAGATCTAAGTTTATATTAATTATAAAATATTAGAATACTTTATAATAACTAAAGCTTTTAATATCTAATAAATTTAATAAACTAAACTTTTAATTAATTATTACTTTTTTATTATATATTAATTAAATAAAGATAACTTTTTAATTAATATACTATTTTATAAAATCAATAAAATAAACTTTTAAAATAAATTAAAGAAGGAATAATATATATAATAGTTATTTAAAGAAGTTTAATTAAATTTTTAAATTATAATTTCTTAATTATATTTTTATTTTAAATCTCTTATATAAAAAGTTAATATAATATTATTTTTAATAAATCTAATAAATCTAGTTTTATAAATTTTATAAATTAATTAAAGATATAAATCTTTTAATACTTTGAGAATTATATTTAATTATTATAAATTAAATTTTATATTAAAACTAAAAGTTAAAGAAAGTTTATTATTATATAAAAATCACTTTATAATATTAGATATTAAGTATTTAAAGATCTTTTTAATTTATAAAGTATATAATTTAGTTATTATAATTTATTTAAATATATAGAAAATCTATATATTATTTAAAGAATATTATTACTAATATTTAATAAAGAATAATATTATTATAAATATTAAAACAATTAAATTAATAAATAGAATAATAAAGAACTTAATTATAATTTAAAGTATTTTATAATATAAAGATATATTTCAAAGTTTAATATATACTTTTAACTAATTAGATACTTTTAATATAAGAGATTATAATAAAAAGTTAAAGAAAATTAAAGTAATCTTTCTAGATAAATATAATAATAATTATAATTATTTTATAGAAAATTTAATATTTTATAATAAGATTATATTTAAATTATTTGATATATAAAGATTCTTTTATTTTATTTATAAAGTTATTAATAAGAATTATAAAATATTAAAAGTAATATAAAAGGTAATTAATAAGATATTAATATTTTAATATAATATATTAAAGCTTTTAATTAATAAAGAAAATTATAATTTAAAATTAATTTTAATATCTAATAAAAAGTTTAAATAACTAGTAATATAAAATAATAAAAATATTAATAAAGAAATAATATAATAAATAAATAAAGATTTTAAATTTATTAAAATACTAAATAGAATAAATAAAGAATAAAAGGAAAATTATATTATAAACTAAATATAAAAAACCTATTATAATAAAAATAATATTTTATATTTAGTATTAATTAATATACTAATTATATTTCAATTAATTTTATTTATTATTTATAAAACTTTAAAATAAATAATTAAAGTATAAACTTATAATAATATTAAAGTAATTATAAAAATATTTAATAATTATAAATAAAAGTAATATAAAGAATAAAAATTATCTTTTATTAATATTAATTAGAAGTTATTTATATTATAAAGTATAATATCTTTATTATTAAATATATTATCTCTAAATAATATAAATATAATATTCTTAATAATTATTATATTATAATTTCTAGAAAAATCTAAGATTATAAATATTTTTAAAATCTAATTAAACTTTAAAGTAATAATAATAGAAATAAGTTTAATATTTTTATAATTAATTAGTTCTAAGTATATATTATTAATATAATTAATTATTATAATAACTAATTATATTTAATTTATATTAATATTTATTATTTTATAAACTTTTTATATAATTATATAAATATTTTAAATAATTAATTACTAGATATTTTATCTACTATTATTAGTAAATATTTTATTATTATATAAATTATTTATATTTTATTTTATTAATTATAATATATCTATAAATATATATAAATAATTGAATTTATCTTTAATTAGTTTAGATATTATTTAATATATAAATTATTTTATTAACTTTAATAACTTCTTTAATATATAATATTTCTTTTATTAATAATAATTATTATAATAATTAATACTTTATTAACTTTATTTATAAAGTTTCTAAAATATAATAATTTAATAATTTAATTTTTATAATATATATCTAATTTAACTTTAAAGTTATTAACTATAATTATAATTATAATTATTTAAAGATTTTATAACAAATATATAATATTAATATAATATAATATATATTTTAGTTAAAGATTATAAAAATATAATAATTTCTTTTTTAAAGAAAGTATTTAATATAATATAAAAAGATATATATAAACTAAAGTTTAAAATAAATATAGAAGTTTAAATTAGTAATTATATAAATATATATAATATATATTTAAATAATTAAGTAGAGAGAATAAAATATTATCTTTTTATATAATTATAATTCTATTATCTTTACTTTATTAAACTATTATAATTTTATAATAATCTAAAATATAATTAAAGTAGAATTAATTAAAGTAAATTAAAAGAGTTTAAAAATAATTCTTTATTTTAATAAGATTATAATAATAATTAGTTGAAATAATAATAATATAAAAAGATAATAGAAAAAATAATATAGAAAGATAATAATAATTATTATATATAAAATAAAAGAAAGTATAAATAGAAATATTAAAATAAAACTAATAAGATTTATTCTTTTAAAAATAATATTTCTAATATAAATAATAAAAATAATAATAACTTATAATCTTTAAAATAATAAAAATTACTATTATTATTTATTAATAATACTTTAATATTATTTTATAAATATAATTTAAAATATTGTTTTAAATAATATTATAATTATATATTACTTTTAACTATATAATATAAAATAAATAATAAGTAATTTAAAAACAATTATAATCTTTTAATATTATTTAGAAATAATAATTATTCTTATATTTTCTAAATCTTTCAAAGTTTTTATAATATAATTAAAATAATATTAATAATTAAATATTAAAAATAACTTTTTTAAAGTTTTTTAAAATATATTATAATTAAAAATAAAATAATATATAAAATCTCTTTATAATTAAATTATATTTTAGAATATCTTTATATTTTTATTCTTTTTAAAACTTTAGATTTAAATATTAATAATATAATAATTAATACTTTTAATATTATTAATATTATTAATAAAGATAAATAGAAAGTAAATATTATTTAAATAATATAAAAGAGATATAATAAACTAGAATATAAAGTAAATTAATTAAATATTAATAAAGACTTAAAATATTATTTAGTTTTAAATTTCAAATATTCTTTTTATAAAATTCAAGATTTCTATTTAATTTATTTAAATTTATTTAAACTATTAAAGAACTTTTTAAAATAAATTAAAAAGTAGAAAAATAAAATAAATAATTATAATAAGCTAATTAGAAATAAAAAAATATCTTAATATTCTAAAATAAGATTTTTTAGAAAAAAAATATAATATAATTTTTAAAAGTTTAAAAAAACTAATATTATAAAAAAGATTTAAAAATATAATATTTATAACTTTATATATATCTTCGAAAATAAATATTTATAATTAATAAAAAGTAAAATATAAAAGTATAAAATAATAATTAATAAACTATTTATATTAAATAAAATAATTTATAATAATAAGTAAAATATCAAATATATATAAAATAAAAATATTAAATAAAGTAAATTAAAAATAAAGTAAATATTATAAATAAATTATCTTATTATTTTAAATAAAGATTATATATAAACTTTTATAAAGTTTATTATTATATTTTTAATAATAATTCTAAATAGTATATAAAATATAAATATAAAATAAAATAAAAAGTTATTTAAATATAAATTTAAAAATATAAAGAAGGATTTAAAAGAAATATAAAAGAAAAAATAATAGTAAATAAATTAAAAAAAAATAATATAAATATAAAATATCTTTATTTAAATTAATAAATTTATTATTTTATATAACTTTAATTAAATTATATTTAAAATCTATATTTTACTTTTTTATAATAATTATTTAAATTTCTTTTTTCTTTTAATAATAAATATTAGAATTCTTTATATATAGATTATAAATAGTAATTTTAATTATCTTAATAATTTATAAATAACTATCTTTAATTTATTATAATAATATTATTAATATATTTTATATCTTTTAAATATTTACTTTTAAATATTTAAATAATAAAGAAATTAATATTTTAAAAAAATCTATATACTTTATTACTTTAATTTATAATAATAATAAAAAGATATATAATATTATTACTAAGAAATATAATATTATATTTTCTATTATATATAATCAAAAGTACTAATATAAAAATATAAATATAATAATAAAAAAATATTTATAATTTAAATTAAAGATATTAGAAAGGAAATTAAAAGTTATTAGATTAATATATAAAATATTTATCTTTTTATTATAAAATCTAATATAAAAATAATCTTTTAAAATTTAAATTATTTTTTATAAATTATTAATTAAGTTTTATAAAAGATATATTTATATTAGTTTAATTTACTACTATTATTAAAGTAAATAAAATTTTAAAAAAAATAAGAAAAATAAATTATTAAATTATAAAATAAAAAGAAAATAAGTTAATAAACTTATTATCTTTTAAAAGATCTTATTATAATTTATAAAGTTTAAGAACTTTAAACTCAAGTTATATAATAATTAATAGAATTTTAAATAAAATTAATATTATATAATATAAAGTTTTTAAAGTTTATAATTTTAAAATCTAAAAAAGATTTATAAAATATAAAAGTTTATATATAAATAAATAATATTTATATAATATTTATAAAGATAAATATATTTAAAAAATTAAATAATATAAATATTTTATATTAAATTAATTATAAATTAAAGATATTTTTTTATAAGAAGTTTAAAAAATAATTATAAAATAAAAGAATTTCTTTTATTTAATTCTTTAAAATTTATTTAGATTCTTTTTTTTTATATATATAATAAATATTTATTATATATTTTAATTTTATTTAATTAAATTTAATTATATCTTTATAAAATATTATATTATTAAAATTTAAAAAAGTCTATTTATATTTTTTTAAATATAAATTAATATTTAATATTTAAATTATAAACTTAATAAATTACTTTTTAAAAAACCTAAGATCTTTATTATAAGATTTAATAAATCGAATTTTAGAATTTTAATAATTTATATATAATTTATTTAATTAATAATATTTAAAAAATCTTTAAAAAAAGAGATAAAAAAAGAATTAATTACTTAATAAAATATTAAAAGATATTTTAATATATTTATATTTTTATTTTTATTTTATATATAATTCTTTATTATTTTCAATTTCTATTAATATTTAATTAAGATTATTACTTTTAATTTCTATTAATATTTAATTAAAATTATAATTTTAATAAAAATCTTTATTAAAATATTAATATAATTATTTATTATTAGATAAATTATTAAATTACCTTTATATTTTATTTTAATATTTTAAAATCTATTAATATAAATTAATAAAAGATTTAAATTAAATTTTATTAAATTCTTTTTTTTATAAACTAATTGAAATTTATTTATTTATTATATATTATATTAAGTTTATATATACTCTAAATTATAAAATTATTTATAAAGGTTTTTTTATATAATTAATTAATACTTTTCTTAAAATTTATAAGATTTAATCTTTTAAATAATATATATATTTAGAATTTCTTAGTTTAAAAAAGAGATTATAAATTAATTAATAAATATAAGATATTTTCTAATATAAAAATAAAAGTATACTTTTTAATAAAAAATATAAATATTATATTATAATTATAAAATCGAAAGTATATATAAAAAATAAAGATATAATTAAAAGATATATTAATTTATTTAATAATAATATTAATATTAAAACTATATTTAGAGATTAGAAACTTTATAAAAAAATATATATTATATTTATTTTAATTAAATAAACTATTTTAAATAATAAAATAAAGTAACTTTATATATAATATAAAAGATTTAAAGTTTATTATAATTATAATTATAATATTATCAAGGTTATTAATAATTAAGTAAAGTAATAATAAGAATAAAAGTAATTAAATAAAAATTAACTACTTTCTTTTTAATTAAAAATCTCTTTTTCTTTTATAAAGATTTTTAATTAAAAGAGAATAATATTAATTATATTAATTAATAATAAAGAATAATACTTTTAATTATTACTCTTTAATTAATTCTTTTAATTAATTTAGTTTTTAGTTAATTCTTTTAATTATCTAATTAATAAAGTATTAGTAATATAATTATAATAATTAGTTAGAATATTATTAAATCTTATATAAAATAATAATTATATTATCAAATTAATTATATTAGTTAATTAATACTAATATAATTATTAAGTTCAATAATACTTTTTATAATATACTCTTTAGTTTATAACTTTAAATTATATTAAAAAAAGGAAAGAAATTAATAAATAAAATAATTTCTAATATCTTATTTTAAAGTTTATATATCTAATAAATTATTTTTACTTTTAATTAATTTTCAAAGAGTTTTATTTTAATAGATATAATTTAGATTATTTATAATTATTAAGTAGTTCTTTTAATTAATAATATTATAATTAAAAAGTTAAATATTTATTAGAAATATATTTATAAATACTTAGTTAACTTAGTAAATAACTATTAATTAAAACTATTTATTTTAAATAATTATTTTTATTATTATTA
>JANGZZ010000494.1:0-12859 GCA_026225955.1 Clarireedia paspali | reverse complement strand
AATTAAACTTAAATTATTAATTTAATTAATATTTAATAATATTAATAATTTAAAATTATTTTTAGAATTTAAAAGAGTTTTTAAAATATTAATATACTTATTATAAAATATTATATTAATATTTATTAATATAAAAGCTCTTTTAACTTTTAATAATAATAATAATTAGAATATTACTTTTATTATTTTGTTTTTAACTACTTTTAATATATTAACTATTATTAGATTATTATCTTTAATTATTAATACTATTAATAATATAATAGATATTATTATATTACTAACTTTATTTACTATCTTCTAGTTTAACTCTAATATTAATTTATTTAACTTCTTTAATATTATAAATTTGAACTCTTTAGTTAGATTTATTATAAATATTATAATTAGTTTTAATAGTATTTTATTCTATCTATTAAAATATATTAATTTATTTTTAGTAGAATAAATTAATAAAAACTTGAGAATTACTATTAACTAATTAATAAACTTAGAACTAATTTAAATATTTATTTATAAAGTTTTAGACCTTTTAATTAAAGTTAATATTTTTATTACTTTTTAAAAATAATAAAGTAAAATATTAGATTTAATCAAAGTATTTAGAAATTATACTAGATTAAGAAAAGTTAAAAAATTTATTAACTAATTAGCTTTTTAATTTAATAACCTTGAATATATAATCTAAAAAGTAGAAATATAAACTAAAGCTTTAAAACTATAAAAACAACTTCTAATAACTCTTTTAATAATCTTAGTACTTTTAATAATTTTAATACTTTTAATAATCTTAATAATAAAAATTACTAAAATTATTTAAAATCTAGTCTAGACTTTCTTTATTAATATTATTATATTAAGTAATCTAAAGTTAAATAATTAGATTATTATTTAAATTAAACTCAAAGTAATTAAATTTAAAATTAAACTTTTAAATTAATTTATTTTAATATATAATATTATATTATATTATAATATCTTCTTAGTTTTAATTATTTGTAATATTATTAATAAAGCTTTTAAAGTTAAAAAAGTTAAAAAACTAGTTATTTTAATTATTATTAATATATCTAATAAAAAGAACTTAATATTAATTATAATTCTTCTTTATATAATTAACTTTTTAATTAAAAAGGTTAATATTTAGAAAAACCTTTTTAATTTTAAAAGTATTTAAAAAGATAAACTTTAGTTTAAAGTAATATTATATAAAATCTTTATAATTAACTTTAATACTTTAAAAGATATAAAATTAATATTAAAAAAGATTAAAACCTTTAATAGCTTTTTAAACTTTAAACTAATTAGAACCTTTTATTAGTTTTTTTTCGAAGTTAACTAGATTATTAAAAGAGTTAATTTAATAATAATCTTTTTTAAAACTATTAAAAAAGTTGAGAGATATATAAAGAATCGAGTTTATATTTTTAGAATCTTAGTTAAAATTGAAAAGTTATTAAGTATAATAAAGTTAATTTAATATACTTGATATTAGAACTTTAAATATATAACTTAATTTTATTATTATTAAACTAAATATAGTCTATATTCTAAACTTTATTTAATCTTTTAATATATTTATAATATCTATAATATTTATAAAAAGCTTTATTTATATTTAGCTCTAAAATATACTAATTACTTTTAATCTTATATTAGTAATTTAAAGTTATATAAAATATATAAAGTTATTAAAAAAGTTAGTTTTAGTTTATAAATAATCAAGATATCTAGATATTATAAATAAACTTTAATAAAAGTTTATTAGAGATTAAATTAATTCTCAAGTTAATTATTAAGTTAAAAATCGATTTATTAATAATTTAAGAACTTTGAATTATAATAAAAAATCAAAATTAATTAAATAATCAATTTATAACTTATATTAACTTTAATTAGCTTTTAATATTATATTAAAATTTTAAATTTCGAACTTTAATATATACTTTAAAAGTTCTTATTATTAATATTATATTAATACTTAATAACTTAGATTCGAACTTATTAGTAATATAACTAAGTTTAAATATTAATATATTTAAAATAGTTAATATTTATAATAAAACTAATTAAATTAAAAATAATTTGAAAAAAATAGTTGAAAGAAATTTATTTTTAAAAGTTATTATAATTAATTTGTTTATTTTAAGAGATTTTAATATATATTACTCTTAATAGAATTTAAAGTTACTTAATATCTAAAAAGAGATCTAATTAATTAATTAGATTAAAAATAATAATTTAAAACTTCTTAATAATCTAGAAATTAAAATCTTCTATTATAAAATTAGTTTTTTAATCTTAGATCTTATTATTATTACTTTAGAAGTAGTAAGATATATTGATAATTAGTAAATATTAAATAACTTAAATTTAAATTATTTATTAATCTTTTTTATAATTAAAAATCTAAATTCAAATTAAAACTATTTAAATCTCTTTTAACTTTTTAATATTAAAAAGGTTAATTAAGATTTATTTAAAGTTAATTTAATCGATTTAATAATTAAAAGCTTAATTTTTAATTAATAACTTTTTAAAATAATTAGAACTAGATTAACTTTTAAAATATTAATAATCAAGTTTTTAAAAGCTATTAGTTCTAAGCTAATATAACTAATTAAGCTAATATTAAATATAATGATTTCGAAAATCAAGCTAAAATTATAAATTAAATTTTAATAGACTTTTAAATTTAAAACCTTTTAAAAAGTGATATTAAAAGTTTAAAAAAATAAAAGTTAAAATTAAAGTTAAAAAACTTATTCTTTTACTTAGAATTAATACTTTTTAATTATTAAATATATTAAATAGAGTTATTAAAATACTTTTTTAAAGACTAAAAACTTAAAAACTATTTTCAAAATATTTAACTATATTAAAAGTTATATTAACTAGATATTATCTTTAATTTCTAACTAATTAACTTTTGAAAAAAAAAATAAATATTTTAAAATTAACTTTATTTCTTTAACTATTAATATTAACTAGCTTTTTCTAAAATATTTATAAAATCGATTTTTAATTAGAACTAGTAATTAATAAGTTAGAAAGAGTTTGTTTAACTAAAGTTAAAGAGAAAACCTCTAGATTTAATAGAATTAATTAAGAAATTATTAATAAAGTTTATTTAGTTATTCTTAATTTATTTTATAAAGTCTATAGTTTATTATTTAATTTTAATTACTATTCTACTTATTAATAGTAAGTAATCGATATAATATTTAAAAAGTTAAAAAAACTTAATTATTTAATTTTAAAAACTTATAAAGTTATTTTACTATTAAATTATTTTAGAAAAGTTAATAAGAGAATATTAGTAAAGAGACTAAGTTATTTAATTAAGACTACTAATTTATTATATAGCTTTTAAATTAGAAGTTAATTTAAAAAGTCTATAATCGATATTAAATTATTATTAATAATTAAAATTAAATAAGATTATATAGTTAATTTTAAAATATTAATTTTATTTCTTGATATTAAAAAGGCTTTTAATTATATATCTAAAAACTAGTTATTAATAATTTTAAAAGAGTTTAAATTACTATTTAGTTTAATTAACTAAATTAATTATTTCCTAGAAGTTTAATAACTCTAGTTAACTTTTAATAATTAAATTAAGCCTTTTCAACTTATTAATATTAATATCTTTTAAAGTAGTTTAATTAGTTTAATTTTATTTTTAATTTATATTCGAGACCTCTTTTTAACTATTAGTTATTTAGTTTAATCTTATATAAATAATATTATATTAGTAGTTAGTTTAACTAGTTTTAAAAAGAATTATTAAATTTTAGAAAAAGAGGTTAATAAACTATATTTCTTTAGAATAATAAATAGTATTAATTTTAACTTTGAGAAAACTAAGTTAATCTACTTTTTCTCTAATAATTTAATAAGTTACTTAGTTAAATTATTAAATTAATAAGTTATATACTCTTCTAAACTAATAAGATAGTTAGGAATTTAATTTAATAATACTTTTAAATTCAAAAGTTATATTAGAATTCGAGTTAGTTAAATTAAAATAATATTATTTCAAGTTAGCTAGTTAATTAGTATTTAAATTAGCTTATCTCTCTTTATAATATATTAACTATATATTATTTATATTATTAGTATTTTAAATTACAAGTTTTTAATTTAATATAAAGAATAAACTAATTTTAAAGTTTAATTTCAACTATTTTAAAACTTAGTTTTTTATAAAATCTTAAAGATTTTCAAAACTAGTTTAAATTTAATTATAGATACTAAAACTACTTTAATACTTTTTAATATCCAACTTACTAATATTAATTATTAATATACTCTTTAGTTATTTAAACTCTTGAAAAATTATTTAATTTATAAATTACTTTAGAAATAATATTTAAAAAGTTATTAAAAGTTATAAAGTTATTAAAAAAGTTATTAAAAAGATTATTAAAAGTTAAAATTTAGTTTTAACTTTATTTACTTTTTAAAAGCTAGTTAGAAGTGAGGATCGAAGCTAGTATCGAAGCTAGTTACTAAATTAATATAAATTAACTAGATTAAATAATTAATATACTTACTAGTTAATTTAAATAAGATAAAAAAGTTATAGTTTTTTAAATTTTTATTTTAAGTAACTAGTTTATTTTTAATTTAAATTAGTTGTTTATTAAAAGAAGATAAAGCTAATAATTATAAAGAATTAATATTAATATTAATACTTAATTAATATACCTTTTATATTAATAGATTTTAATTATAAAATAGAACTAAAATAGAAGTTAAATTAGTATTTTTAAACTTAAATCAAGAGCTAATCTAAATATATAAATAAAATATAAACTTAAATTAACTAGTTTATAATAAAGAGTTAAAAGAGATTATTTAGATAATTAAATTAATTAACTAGTTAGTTTAGTCTAGTTAAGAATATATAATTTATAATAATAACTAAATTAGATTATTATAATTAAAATTACTAAATAATAACTTTAGTTAAAAATAATTAATAAAAGTATTTAATATTAATAGTTAAATAATTAATAAAGATATTAATATTAAATTAACTTAAGTTCTAAAATATTATAAAATCGAAGAGAATAAATTAGTTAATAAATTAGTAAAAGAAATTATTAGTTTAAAACTAAATATTTATATAATTAGTTTTATTTATTTAAATATTTAAATTAAAGTTATTAAAATCTAGAAATAGAAATTAACTTTGAAAAAAATAACTAAATCTAAACTAGTTAAAGAATTAAAAGCTAATTATATTTTAACTTATAAATTAGCTTTTTAAAATAAAATCTTAATACTTTTTAATACTAAATAAATTACTATTAATATATTTTATTAGTTAAAACTAAGATATAATTATATTAAAGTTTATTTATATTAACTAAACTTAACTAATAATAATAAATATAAATATAGTAAAAAGAAGATATTAGAATATCTTTTATTTAATTATTAATTATTTACTAATATCTATTTAAAGCTAAAAGATAAACTTAATATATATTACTTTAACTTACTATTATTACTTGATATTAAACTTAGAATCGAAGTTAATTTAGAATTTATCTAAGAAATTAATATTTATATATAAAGATATTATTTAACTTAGTTAACTTTTAATAAATTGGATTTATTTATAAATTATTATTATTAAGTTTTAGACTAGCTTAATACTAGATATTAATATTAATATTACTAATATTCAGTATTTAAACTAATTTAAACTTAATTCTTTTTATTAATATTTAGAATATTTTAAGATTATTTTAATTATTATTTCTTTAAAATTAGAACTAAACTTTTAATATCTCTTTATTATATATAGTATTATATATATTTAGACTTATATATACCTAGTTACTAATAATATATCTACTAGTTAATTTACTATAATTTCAAACTTATATAAATTATTAAAAAAAATAAAAAAAAAAAATAAAATTAATGAATTTAATAGCTAGAATCATTAGAGTTGATAATAATAATAATATAAAAAGAGTATAAAAGTATAAATAAACTAGTTCGGATTATAAAAGTATATTATATTTAATATTAACCTCTTTTTATTAATATTTTTATTATTTTAATGATTTTTTAATATTTTTATAATTTTTAAGATTTTTTAAATAAAAGTGTCGAAATTATAAAATAAAAATCCGCGAAATCAATAATAATAATAATATCTTGATAATAGATAATTATATAACTAAGCGATCTAGTTAGTTTAATTTATAAAAGAGTTATTTATTATATTCAATTTTAATTCGATGATTTTCAATAAGAAATTATATTTTTTCAATAAAAAATCGTTTTTAAATATATTAGATTATAATATCTATCTTATTAATATTAATTACTAATATATCTTTTAATTATTTGAACTTTTAAAAAACTATTTAATTTATAAATTATTTTAAAAAAAGTATTTAAAAAGTTATTAAAAATTATAAAATTATTAAAAGAATTATTAAAAGTTAAAATTTAATTTTAACTTTATTTACTTTTTAAAAGTTAATTAGAAATAAAAATTAAAGTTAATATTAAAATTAATTAATAAACTAATATAAATTAATTAGATTAAATAATTTATATACTTATTAATTAATTTAAATAATTTAAAAAAGTTATAATCTTTTAAATTTTTATTTTAAATAATTAGTTTATTTTTAATTTAAATTAATTACTTTTTAAAAAAGAATAAAACTAAAGATTATAAAAGATTAATTTTAATATTAATATTTAATTAATATATATTTTTTTCCTTTTAATAATTTATATAAGTTTAAGACTATAATAAATTAATTAGTAAATATATTATTAATAACTAGATATATATAAGTTTAAATATATATAATATAAAAAATATAATTTTTTATCGAAAATTATTAAATCAAAGTTGAATATAATAAATAACTTTTTTATAGATTAATTAAACTAAACCACTTAGTTATATAATTATTTATTATTAAAATATTATTGTCGCTACTAATTTCATTGATTTTTACTTTATATTTTCGAAATTTTTATTTAAGAACTTTAAAAACTATAAAAATATTAAAAAAATTATTAAAATAATAAAAATATTAATAAAAAGAGGTTAGTATCTAATATAATATACTTTTATAATCTGAACTAGCTTATTTATATCTTTATACTCTTTCTATATTATTTTTTTTTATTTATTTTAATAACTTATATAAGTTTAAAACTATAATAAGTTAATTAGTAGATATACTATTAGTAGTGAAGTATATATAAGTTTAAATATATATAATATTATATATAATAAAGAGATATTAAAAGTTTAACTTTAATTTTAAAGAAATAATAATTAAAATAAATTAAAAACACTTTAAAATACTTTGAATATTAATAAAAAGAATTAAATTTAAATTAATTTAAATACTAAATATTAATAATATTAGTATTAATATCTAATATTAAATTAGTCTAAGATTTAATAAAAGTAATTTATAAATAAATCTAATTTATTAAAAGTTTATTAACTAGATTAAATAATATATTTATATATAAATACTAGTTTCTTAAATAAATTCCAAGTTAATTTTGATTCTAAGTTTAATATTAAGTAATAAAAATAGATTAAAATAATATATATTAAGTTTATCTTTTAATTTTAAATAAGTATTAACAAGTAGCTAATAACTAAAAAGAAGATATTCTTATATCTTCTATTTATTATATTTATATTTATTATTATTAGTTAGATTTAATTAATATAAATAAATTTTAATATAATTATAACTAAGTTTTAATTAGTAAAATATATTAATAGTAATCTACTTAGTATTAAAAGAGATTAAGATTTTATTTTAAAGAGTTAATTTATAAATTAAAGTGTAATTAGCTTTAGAATTCTTAGTTAATCTAAATTTAATTACTTTTTTTAAAGTTAGTTTTTATTTCTAAGTTTTAATAATTTTAATCTAGATATTTAAATAAACGAAATTAATTATATAAATATTTGATTCTAGATTAATAGTTTTTTTTATTAATTTATTAACTAATTTGTTTTTTTCAACTTTATAATATTCTAGAATTTAAACTAATTTAATACTAGTACTTTTATTAACTATTTAGTTATTAATATTAAATACTTTTATTAGTTATTTTTAGTTAAAGTTATTATTTAGTAATTTTAAATATTATAACTTTACTTAATTATTATTATAAATTATATATTCTTAGTTTAATCAAGCTAATTAATTAGTTAATTTAATTATTTAAATAATCTCTTTTAACTTTTTATTATATATTAACTAGTTTAAATTAATATTCTATTTATATATTTAAAGTAATTTTTAATTTAAGTTTAAAAGAGTTAATTTAACCTTTATTTTAATTTCACTTTATATTTATAATCTATTAATATAAAAAGTATATTAATTAAATATTAATATTAATATTAACTCTTTATAATTATTAGTCTCTTTCTCTTTTAAAAAATAATTAATTTAAACTAAAAATAAACTAGTTATCTAAAGTAAGAATTTAAAGAATTATAGTTTTTCTAAATTATCTAAGTTAATTAATAAAAATATTAATTATTTAATTTAATTGATTTATATTAGTTTAGTAACTAACTTTAATATTAACTTCGATCTTTACTTTTAATTAACTTTTAGAAAGTAAATAAAGTTGAAATTAAATTCTAACTTTTAATAACTCTTTTAATAACTTTATAACTTTTAATAACTCTTTTAATAACTCTTTTAATAACTTTATAACTTTTAATAATCTTTTTAAAATAGTTAATAAATTAAATAGTTTTTCAAAAGTTTAAATAACTAGAAAGTATATTAGTAATTAATATTAATAAAATAGATATTAAAAAGTATTAATATAGTTTTAATATCTATAATTAAATTAAAACTAGTTTTAAAAACTTTAAAGATTTTATAAAAAGTTAAGTTCTAAAATAATTAAAGTTAAATTTTAAAATTAGTTTATTTTTTATATTAAATTAAAGACTTATAATCTAAGATACTAATAATATAAATAATATATAGTTAATATATAATAAAGAGAGATAAGCTAGTTTAAATATTAATTAGTTAATTAACTTAAAATAATATTATTTTAATTTAATTAACTTGAATTCTAATATAACTTTTAAATTTAAAAGTATTATTAAACTAAATTCTTAATTACTTTATTAACTTAGAAGAGTATATAACTTATTAATTCAATAATTTAACTAAATAGACTTTTAAGTTACTAAAAAAGAAATAGATTAACTTGATTTTCTTAAAATCAAAATTAATATTATTAATTATTTTTAAAGAATATAATTTATTAGTCTCTCTTTCTAAAGTTTAATAATTCTTTTTAAAACTAATCGAATTTATTATTAATATAATATTGTTTATATAAAATTAAACTAAATAATTAATAGTTAAAAAAAGATCTCGAATATAAATTAAGAATAAAATCAAATTAATTAAACTACTTTAAAGAATATTAATATTAATAAATTAAAAAGGTTTAATTTGATTATTAAAAGCTAATTAAAACTATTAAGTTTCTAGAAAGTAGTTAATCTAGTTAATTAAATTAAATAATAATTTAAACTTTTTTAAAGTTACTAATAACTAGTTTTTAGATATATAGTTAAAAACCTCTTTAATATTAAAAAATAAGATTAATATTTTAAGATTAGTTATATAATCTTATTTGATTTTAATTATTAATAATAACTTTATATTAATTATAGACTTTTTAAATTAACTTTTAATTTAAAAGTTATATAATAAGTTAGTAATTTTAATTAAATAGTTTAATCTTTTTATTAATATCCTTTTATTAACTTTCTTAAAATAGTTAAATAATAAGATAATTTTATAAGTTTTTAAAATTGAATAATTAAGTTTTTTTAACTTTTTAAATATTATATTAATTACTTATTACTAATAAATAAAGTAATAATTAAAATTAAAAAGAAGATTATAAACTTTATAAAATAAGTTAGATATAATTAAATAAACTTTATTAATAATTTCTTAATTTATTTTATTAAACTTTAAGATTTTTCTTTTAACTTTAATTAAATAAATACTTTTTAACTCTTTAACTATTAGTTCTAGTTAAAAGTTAACTTTATAAATATTTTAAAAGAGACTAATCGATATTAAAAGCTAGAGAAACAAAGTTGATTTTAAAATATTTATTTTTTCTTCGAAAGTTAATTAATTAGAAGTTAAGAATAATATTTAACTTTAATAACTTTTAATATAACTAAATACTTTGAAAATAGTTTTTAAGTTTTTAGTTTTTAAAAAGGTATTTTAATAACTTTGTTTAATATATTTAATAGTTGAAAAGTATTAATTCTAAATAAGAGAATAAACTTCTTAACTTTAATTTTAACTTTTATTTCTTTAAACTTTTAATATTACTTTTTATAAAGTTTTAAGTTTAAAAGATTATTAAAGTTTAGTTTATAGTTTAAACTTGATTTTCGAAATTATTATATTTAATACTAGTCTAATTAGTTATATTAGTTTAAAGTTAATAGCTTTTAAAAACTTAATTATTAATATTTTAAAAGTTAATCTAATTTTAATTAGTTTAAAAGATTATTAGTTAAAAACTAAGCTTTTATTAATCAAATCAATTAAATTAACTTTAAATAGATTTTAATTAGCTTTCTTAATATTAAAAAGTTAAAGAGGATTTAAATAATTTTAATTTAAATTTAGATTTTTAATTATAAAAAAGATTAATAAATAATCTAAATTTATATTATTTAATACTTACTAATTATTAATATATTTTATTACTTTTAAAATAGTAAAAGTAAAGTCTAAAACTAAAAAACTAATTTTATAAAAGAAGGTTTTAATCTTTAGATTATTAAATAACTTTAGATTATTATCTTTAATCTAATTAATTAATCGAACTCTTTTTTAAATATTAGATAATTCTAGATTTTATTAAAAGTAGTATATATTAAAGTCCTTTAAAATAAGCAAATTAATTATAGTAACTTTTAAAAGTAAATTTTTTTCAATTATTTTTTTTAAATTACTTTTAATTTAATTAATTTTATTATAGATATTAATTATTTTAAATATATTAATTCTTAAATCTAGTTATATTATTAATAAGTTTGAATCTAAGTTATTAAATATTAATATAATATTAGTAATTAGAACTTTTAAAGTATATATTAAAGTTTAAGATTTAAAGTTTCGATATAATACTAAAAGTTGATTAAAACTAATATAAATTATAAATTAACTATTTAACTAGTTTTAATTCTTAGTTATAATCTAGAGTTTCTAAATTATTAATAAGTTGATTTTTAACTTAATAATTAATTTAAGAATTAATTTAGTTTTTAATAAACTTTTATTAAAATTTATTTATAATACTTAGATATTCTAATTATTTATAAATTAAAAGTAACTTTTTTTATTACTTTATATACTTTATATAATTTTAAATTATTAATATAAAATTAAAAGTAATTAATATATTTTAAAACTAAATATAAATAAAGTTTCTTATAAATATTATAAATATTATAAATATACTAGGAAGTTAGATATAGTTTTAAATATAAAATATACTTAGTTTAATAATAATAGAACTAAATTATATATTTAAAATCTTAGTATTTTAAATATTAAGTTAATTTTATAATATTTAAAAGTTTCTTAATTTTAATTAAAATTCTAATAATATAAACTTAATTCTTTATATATCTCTCGATTTCCTTAATAATCTTAAAAGAGATTATTACTAAATTAATTCTTTTAATAATTTAATTAACTTTGAAAAAGAATTAATAAAAAGTTTTAATTAGTTTAAAGTTTAAAAAGTTATTAAAAGTTTTAATTTCTTTTAATATTAGTTTTATACTTTTTAGAATATTAAAGTTAGTTATAAAGATTCTATATAATATTACTTTAAATTATAATTTATCTTTTTAAATACTTTTAAAATTAAAAAGATTTTTCTAAATTTTAATCTTTTTAATTAAAAAGTTAATTATATAAAAAAGAGTTATAATTAATATTAGATTCTTCTTATTAGATATATTAATAATAATTAAAATAATTAGCTTTTTAATCTTTTTAATTTTAAAAACTTTATTAATAATATTATAAATAATTAAAGTTAAGAAAATATTATAATATAATATAATATCTTATATTAAAATAAATCGATTTAAAAACTTAGTTTTAAATTTAATTACTTTAAATTTAGTTTAAACTATAATCTAGTTACTTAACTTTAAATTATTTAATATAATAATATTAGTGAAAGAAGCTTAGATTGAATTTTAAATAATTTTAATAATTTTAAATACTAGAATTATTAAAAGTATTAAAATTACTAGAAAGGTTATTAAAGGTTATTTTTATAGTTTTAAAACTTTAATTTATATTTTTACCTTTTAAATTTTATATTCAAAGTTATTAAGTTAAGAAACTAATTAGTTAATAACTTTTTTAACTTTTCTCGATTTAATATAATCTTTAAAAACTTCAATTAAATCTAATATTTTACTTTATTATTCTTAAAAAGATATTAAAAAGTTAACTTTTATTAAAAAGTTTAAAGCTTTGAAAATAAATAATTAAATAGATTCTAAGTTAGTTAATTAGTTAGTAATAATTTTTAGATTTTTATTAATTTATTCTATTAAGAATAAGTTAATATATTTAAATAGATAAAGAGAGATATTATTAAAACTAGTTATAATATTTATAATAAGTTTAATAAAAGGGTTTAAACTTATAATATTAGATAAATTAAATAAATCAATATTAAAGTTAAATCAAAGAGTTATAAATAGAGTTAATAATATAATAATATCTATAATATTATTAATAGT
>JANGZZ010000493.1:0-12892 GCA_026225955.1 Clarireedia paspali | reverse complement strand
AATGGACGTAGTCGATGTGTAAATTGAGGCTATTCATAAATGGACTTAGTTCATGCGTTGATGCCCTAAAGTGGGTAGTATCCACCGCACAAATACATAGTTCTAAGAGTTGATAATCCTTCTTCCTTTTATACTACACTACTTGGCTAGTATTATAATCATTATAACCTCGCTGGCAGCCCCTTGCCCCTAGATTATCGATAACTTCCTAATCTCTAGGGGCCTGGAACAGAAGTGCTTTTAAGCACAGTTGCAAAGCAGATATTAATATCTGAAAGGGTAGTAATATCATACAAATGTAAGGGATTGTGTGCTACTAAGAGATGCAACTGCTGGAAGAACGAACTTAAATGCTCAGTTTACTGTTATGCCGATAAGGATTATGACTATGGATGGCTAGCTAGTATAGCATTACGTACTGAGAAAGCACTAGTATCGAAGGAAAATAGCGACAGTGAGGTGGTTGAGGGACCCAGGAAAAGTAAACGGTAGCGAGCTAATACTGCAGGGCGGGTGCAGGGTAAATAGTATTTATATATGGACTACGTTGATTCATAAAAAGACTAGTTGAGATGCAAATTAAAAGTGTTTATATGTAGACGTAGTCTATTCATAAATGGCCTCTTGTTTACACGTCGACTACGTCTATTGGCTGATAGACTAGTCTAGTCATAAATCTAGTCTATTGGTCAATGGACGTAGTCCATTCATAAATCAACAAATTTACCTATGGACCGGAACATATATGACGTTCGGAGAGGCAAATACTACCAGCCATGAAGCTAAAAGCTCAACAGTTTTCCAATGAATCGTCTACACTTAGACTTTTATTTCATTCACACATCCATTTCGAGCTTATCTACAGCTTCTTTTCCTCGTTTTAACCTATCCAAGCATCACATTATCTATACAGAAGCCGACTTCAGCAAGTATAGCATGCGAGTATATTCATAGATGCTTTCCCCAAAGTCTTCATAAGGACCTCAGCCTATCTTTAAGCTGCTCACTCACCAGTGGGTGTACTGACTATCCGACCAACTCCAAAAGTTCAATATTCGACTAAAGTATATACTTTTGAGGTTTCTACTCTAGCTTAATGATTAAATTGTATTGGAATAATCAAATATGTAAGTTTTCAATGTCCAGATTGCACTTGAACAATCAGAAACCCGAAGTTGGTCGGACACTTAGTACACTCACCGGTGTACTTGCAAAAGTATACTCCAACATATCAATACTCTCATATCAGCTGCTGAAACATCTCCAGATCTATCAAAACAGTAGAAGAGTACGACGGTTACAGAAAACCCTTCAGATCTAGCAGATAGCTAGAGGGAGAGAAAAGGATAACGTGGCTCAACGTTGCTGTTGAACAACACACATCCGAGAATAGCTTAGTTCAACAGTTCAGCAGTTGCGACCTCTTCACTATTCATCATCAACTCATCCCCGTTTTCTATTTCCAATTTCCTGGAAGCAAACTGCCAAACTCCAAAATGAGTGGCCACGGCCATTACCCCTGGAGCCATTGGAAGTGCTTCTGCCGGCATGACAATAGGTTGGGATTAGTAAAATGTGAGGCCGAGGGTTGTGAAGAGCCGCGCGACCCATTGAATGGAAAAATTGGTGAATGGAAATGCGATTGTGGGGAGTATAACTCGACATCACAAGCGATTTGCGAGAAGATTATCTACTCAGATGAGACGCGCGAACATGAAATCGGTCGGTGCGAAAGACGGATGAGCTTGGCAGTGCGACGGGAGGAGACAAGAATATATGGACCAGGAGGTCCCCCCGTCGTGCAAACAGATGCAGGCAATGGAGCCAGTGGAGCTACAAGTGTCAGAAGTCCCTATGGTTTTGAAAGTTTCTATCAAACTTACGGAGCCCGTGGTGCCAACGGTACCAACGGAGTGAATGGAACCAACGGAGTGAATGGCACCAACGGAGTGAACGGTATCAACGGCGTGAACGGTACCACTGGCGTGAACGGTACCAATGGCGTGAACGGTACCAACGGTGCTAACGGGTACTAGCAGGTAGTGGGGGAAAGATTTCTTCGCAGCAAGTGCTTGATTATCTTTTAACTTTTTTGCCATCGAGATTTTTATAATGAAAGCCTGATTTTACCCTGCTATTTTTAATTCCATGCATAAAGAAGTGATTATTAAATGAATTTTTCATTCTTTCTAATCTGTATAACTGTCTTTGTGATACCACTTCTTTTCTTTTGTCTCCTTTTCCACCATCTTCGCTACTTCCGTGTTTTGCCTCTATGCTCTTTCTCCGCTAGTGTCGCTGCAAGAATATAATCTCTACTGTGAGTTTTTATTTACGTGTTATTGAAGAATTCTATAAATAAAAATATTAAATTAACTTATACCGTGCCAAGGAGTGTCTAGCCCAGTGCACTATTATATATTGAAGGTAGGTCGAAGTGAGAGCGTATACATCTTAGTAGCACATATAGAAGGAGATCTTAGGGATAAGTACTCTGTACTACACTATATATTTCCAAAGAGAGGGAAAAGCAGTCCGATTCTTCTAAATCTAAGTGAGAACCAGTTCCTTATACTACGAAATATATCTTAGTGACCTAAGCTAGAATAAAGGGAGGGTGAGGCAAGCCCTACAATATACTTGAAATATCTTTCTTCCAATGAAATTTCTTATTATCTTTACATGTCTATCTATTTTTATCCATGGGGTCAATATCCAAACAGTTAATCCTATTTATACTGTATCTATAGTATAGACTTTGTTGGTATGATTCTTCTAACAATGAATTCCTATTGAACATGCACCTTAACAACAGTGAACAATCATGTAACAGCAGATAAGTGTGCGAATAAGATACCTTTTATCTTTGAACAATCCTAATACTGAAGTATAAAAGGAGCCAGAAAGTACCATGGAACAAAATCTATCCATCACCACAAAAACACAAAAGTCTATATTCTGCCAGCACTTAGTTTATCTATAAATCTATACTCAGAATGTCTTCTCAATACCCCACCGGACAGGGAACGTGGTTCTGTAACAAGTTTGAGTGTAACGACTCTAACTGGCTAGGTGAAGATACTTGCTACTGTGGAGGAACCCGCGAGCCATTGGGTGACAAAACAGGGCAGTGGTTCTGCACCGTATGTAAAGAACAGAATATACACAAGTCACAAATGTGCAGAAAGGAAGGGTGCTCTGGGACCAGGGAAATGGCTGTGGCCAAACAAAAGAACATCAAAGCAACTTGGGTTGTGAAATATAAGCCCAAATTGTCATTTCTCTAGAAGTGGCGTCACTTTTGGAGTTTTCACGTAGGTGCCAAGAAAACATAGTAGCCTTCGGCTTAGTAGGAGACCGAGGAGTTGGACAAGACAGCACGATTAGTGTTCCCTATATTGTGCTTCTCTTTGAAGTCGGCCGAGCAGAAATTAGTCAGAGTCATGGGATAGATCATCTTCACTTGGAATATATATCACATGATTTCTCTTCATATTCAACTTTAACATTAGTCATCTCGTCTCTCGATCCATGTTCACACACAGATTTTGATTTTTTCCTATGATCGCGTTGACATAAGAGGGTGTTAATCACAGCCACAGTCATGTCTATTCACCGGATGGCTGTCCGATATCAAATTCTGTAAATACTCGTCTTGGACGTTATTCACACGCGTTTCTCGACTGATTTAAAATAAAATAATACATTCATTCAACACAATCATTGTACTCCAAAGCTCATGTAACATTCATAAGTGACTCTAAAACCATTGAAAAATGATATAAATTTGTCCCCTACCTACTTATTTCTCACTTCTACCTGAAACGTAATTCCAAATCCTACAATAAACACTTTTCATACTGTAATATCACAGTGAGAATGTAGCAAGAAATCACCGAGTCATTCTTACCTCCTATCTTTTTCGGGAAAACATCCAACATCATTTTCAAAAGTCATACCAAACTCTCAATTCCATCAACACCGCACCGCACCATCCAACCACCAATTATAAAAATGACACCTATCGAAGAAAAATGGAGCTCCTGGATTTGCCAATCCTCAACTGATATGGGGGGCAGTTGCGAAACTTACAACGGGCTAGGCAACAAAAAGTGCACAGAGTGCGGCTCATCACGCGATTCTTTTGCTGCCAGAAAAGGAACGTGGTACTGCCCATTCTGTTCCAAGAAATATCCGCTTACGGAACGGAAATGTCTGACCCCGGGGTGTCGCGGTACTGTAGAAGAGGCGATAAGGCAAGACGAAGAGAAAGCTCGTTTCGATCCAATGTATTGGGTTTCCTGGCGGTGATGGGAATTGAAGCGAGGACAAGCGAGGGGTTGGTGCTGGAGTTCATTGATGACGGCGGAGCATTGCTAAACCCTAAGCAATCGTAGGAAATTCATTTTTAACTGAAGCTGTAAAATAAGTCGCCATTCTCTAAATTTTTATGATATCTTACATTTGAATCTCCTTGGTAGAAAACAATAGAATTACTTTTCAGATTCCTCCTAGGTGTTAGGCGCTGGAAATGGTATCTGTCAAAGGTAAGAATGACCAAGAAATTATCCGACCAACTCCAAAACTTCAATATTCGACTAAAATATATAACTTTTGAGATCTCTACTCTAACAAGTATATATACGAGTTCTTAATGAGTGAATTGCATTAGGATACTGAGATATATAAGTTTTCAATGTCTAGGGTGCACTTAAACAATCAGAAATCCGAAGTTGGTCGGATACTTAGTACACTCACTGGCGCTGGCGTATCTGTGATTCACTGAAAAAAAAGAAAAAACGGACAGCATGGGTCGATGGGCCTCTTAAATGGGCCTCGATTCTAATGGCTAACTTCAAATTAATTTAATCATCTTCCGCCGGTTTCTCTGCCCCTATCCTCCACTTCTCGCGATCGTAGTTTTGTGGCCATATACCATTTTTACCCGGTGCAAGAACCCCATTTGGGTCAAGACCATTCTTCATCTGCTCGTTGAATTTCTGCGAAACGAAAGTCAGCACAAGTGCCTTCTCGCCCATCTCCTCACTGTGCACAAATATATAGCACATTCTAGAGCAAAGGGAGAAAAAAAAAAGAAATCTCACCATCAGCGCCCCATCATTAAAATCATACGTCTCAGCCACCTGATCCATACAAGCTAAATGCGTTCTATACTCCCCCCACCCCCTCTCTCTAAACTCCCTAATCAACGTCCTAATCAACCACAACGCCTTCTTCCTACTCTCCTCACTCTTCTTATCAAACACTATACAAACAATGTGATGCATCTCCCTTAGACCCACTACGAACGTGCCCAAAAAGTCCAACCTCGCCTTCATACATTTTGATTTCGTTAACTCATATTGCGCCATTGCATCTTTGCCCGAGATTTTAGAAATTGGCGAGAAGAAGAGATGCGCACCATTGGGTAGAAAATCCACCCATTTAAGCTCATCTAGCGTGGGAATACCCTGGAGTGTTTTCGCACGCGTGTGGAGTACGCTATTGGGCTCATTGCGATCCTCGGGGAAATAGAATTTCGCACCCGGGATAGTGGAGAAGGATTCTTTTATCACTGACCACATTACATTGCGGATAGGTTCTGGTCCATACAAAGCACCATAGAAATTCCAACGACCAAGATCGAGCTTCTTTGCTATGCGATCGAGGTCTTCGGATGTAAGCGGCTCGATGGAATCACTATATGAGGATTTCGGCCCGTGGACAGCGGCGTCGAGTAGGATGTGGCGGAGTGTGGGGGGGTTCTGGAGAACCATCTGGTTGCGGAGCGGTCGGATGATGTCAATTGCGGCGGAGAGATCTTCATCGCGGGGGAGAGTGATCATGTAGGCTTGGTAGCCGCCGGGGTTGGGCATGAGCCAGATGCCCATCTTGACAATGATGCCGAGATTGCTTTGGGTGAAGATTCCGTCATTGTAGGGTCCGAATCCGTAGTTGAAGAGCGGCCATGCGCGGTTACCTGGTTGTTCGTGAGGCGGGGTGGTGCTGTCTTTGGAGATGGACGGATCAGGTAGCGCACCCATACCGGTACGGATTAGGTCGCCGTTCGGTAGGACTACTTCGAGACCGCAGTGCATCATCCAGTGATCGCCGTAGGGAGTGTATCCGACTCCTCTTTCGGCCGCATTCCCAATAATCGAACCTCCTCCCACATCCGGCACCTAGATCAAGTTAGTATGATACTGGATGGGATAACTAGTCGTCTCACATCCAACCAGACTTTTTCCCGCAAATTATTCTCCTCCAAATACGCATGTAAGTCCATAAAAGTCACACCTGGCTCAACCAACGCATATGCATCTTCTGTGTTCACCTCCAAGATCTTATTCATATGCTTCCCCAGATTAATACCCACGCTACCTGGAACACGTGGTGCAGCTCCCTTCACCCAGTCAGCCCCCGTCCAATAGTATCACCTCGCTTAATCTTTGGGACACTTACTCCATAACCAGTATTCCTCCCAATGCTATAAGGCCAAACAGGCACCCCCGTATCATTCGCAAGCTTCATAACCTCTTGCACTTCACCCGCGCCCCTCGGACACACAACTGCACTGCAAACGAAATAGTCCTTTTCTAAGACTGCATGCATATCATGTCCATGACACGGTTCTTGATACGTGCCATCGATCAACTCATCGTTGGCTTCAATGACCTGGACGTTTTCATTGCCCAGAGCCTCTATACAGCGCGAGATAAAAACATTGAAATCTGAAGAAGAGATTCCTGGAGGTAGTATCATAGGGTCGCCGAGGAACGTAGCTTGCGAATCGGACTTAGAGCGATTAGGGACTTTGATGGCGGCCGATGGCGGATAAAGGCTAGCATTGACTTCACCTTTTTCATTCCCATTCTGGGGAGGATGTTTTTCTGCAGTCATCATGTGTTTAGTTATGTACCCAGGCTTGAACTTGGATGTGGCGGCAACGATCTCATTGAGTCAATTGAGCGTGGAAGTAAAAAATTACAATTTTTGCAGCACCGAGGCCCGGCGTAGATGACTTCTATTACATCCATCTCTATCAACAACCGTGTTGTCTTTAACGTCTTTTATAGTTAATCTGCTGGCATTGATATAAACCATGACCTAAATGTTCTTCGAGATGTGATAAGAACTTGTTGGATATACGGATGAGTGGGGTAAAACTGACGTGGCCCAGTAGCCCATCTTACGCTGATCGTCGGCGCCCCGCAGACTTGGCATATGAGATCCTTTAGTGGCGCACCATTCACGTGCTACCGTAGGCGGCCGGATTTGCTTGTCGTAGGATGGTTACTGAAATCCAATGATTGCGTATATCAAATTTTGAAATTCGTTTGTTCGAGTCAATTTGGAAGAATTTGGCCTCATCATTGACTATGAAGCACGAAAGTTTGAAAACTGATGTTGATAGGTACCCATCTAAAAAGAAATATAAAGAGATGCGCGTTGAATGTAATTGACCATATGGTTAAAAATCATCGTGGAGCGAGCAGTTTCCCATGAGCCTTGCTCAGAATCTCTAAAGCTTCATAGAGAGCACGGTCGTCTGTACTCAGCGTGCTAATATCCATCGTAGAGCCTACAAACGGTAGCCTATCAGGTCTACAGACCTGGCCTTGTAGCGGAAGCTTGCCGGTCTGGAAGTATTGCCTAACAGTTCTCATGGTGCATGTTGATGGTGAACTTGTACATCCATGCTGGGAAGAGTTAGCCTAAATAAATCGAGTGATAATTTCAACATATAAGGGGTTTCTTACACCTGCAGATTCTTGCTCGAGCACTACAGAGCCTTCGAAGCCTTTCGCAATATGATGGGCACTGTAAAAAGCTGTGAGATCTACGATCCGTGGATCCACCTCCATGCGAGTCCCGTATTTCAGCCATAACCACACCTAAATGAGATCCACACTTATCTGATGGCATTGCCCTAATTGAGGAAATGCCATTGAGGGGATTCCCAGATCGGGAAAATGCCATGTTTCCATCATTCTTTGATTTCCAAGCAACTGACTATGCCAGGACTGTCATTTCCACATTTTGAGGATATAAATATCATCCAAATTGCTATTTTATTAGTTCTTCAGATAGGTCAATTAAATCTCATTCAATGCATTCCCATTTCCAAGAGCTCCTAGTTTAACAAAAGCTTAGTCATGTGACCATTGAGCACATCGACGTGTGTGATTATTGACTTTCTTACTGGATCCCAGGTATTACCAATGAACAGCATAGGATGTGTCAAGTTTCCAGTGAACGGGCCTACTGTGGTTTAGTATACGATCGTAGAATTAGACGTTCAAAGTACTGACCGTCCCAATACCATTTCGGTCGTATGTTCCACTCCACACAACTCAAACGCAACTCTGGCCAAAAATCGCCGATATACTCACTTTGCTCGCGTAACAGTGCTGCATATTTCTTGAAACTATCTTTGGTTTCCACAACCTTCTTCGCGTCTGTACACTGCACAGCAATTGAGGCTTCCATCTTGAATTCGTTTGGCGATTTGCAGGCGTCGGAGTATGGACCTGCTAATTTGCATTGTTCATCAGGAATATATGGGTGGCCCAAAGGATAGAATGCTTCAACTTCTCGATGTAGCTGTTTGAACTCCGCAAATGGTTTGGTATTCCCTTGCGAAAAAGAATAGAGAATATTCGCCATGACTGGAAAGAAATGGATTGGATCGTAGAAAGAGGCGCGAATTAGTACTCTAAGATCAGAGAAGTTCAAAACATCACCAACGAGAGTTTTTGAGCCAGGTAATTGTATGGTCTCATTTTGCAGTTGGTTATAGATGTTCATAAATGAGTCTCGAATGTTGGCGATGCTATCAAAATGCATAGGGCACTTGGATTTGCCTGCCAAGTGGCAATATGCGAAGAATTTGTCGAGGATAAGATCAGCGTCATTAAGACTGCTAAGCCAGGTTCCCTCGTAGTGCTCCTCTATTCCCATAATACCGTCCAAGACCAAACGGGAACTACGAGATGGATATAAGGATGCAAAAGTCGTACCTATCGTCGTGCCGTATGAGACGCCCCAGTATTGCAACTGTTCCTTACCCTTTCGCCATTTCGTGCGCTCGAGAATAGATTCATGACTGTACATATCGGACGGAAGAAGACCAGAAGTGATTTTTCGCCCTTCACAGGAATTGAGCCAGGCTGAGGCTTGTAATTCTCGCCATTCACCATGACGCTCTACTATTCTACCATGTCGGTTACAACAATCGGTGTATTCATGTGATATGGCAGTATATCTTGCTCATCACTCTTCCAGATGGAAGAGCAGCCTTGAGAAAGAGACACTAATCTCGACTATTTCGTATCTAGTGCAATATCGGAACTACCAATGAAATCTTCAGCTTCTTCTTGTAGAATCTAGAGTCCTCGAGACAACGAATCTGGGAAGCAGCTGAGTTTAGGCGTAGTCTTATTGATGCCGCGGGGATCAAACCACACGGTATCAAAGTATCTTTCATCACTTGAAATGTACTTTCCTGGACCGGAAGTATGAGCATCAACTACTTGTTGGACCTGTCTTCCACCATCAAATATGCTATTTACACCAGAACCCCCTGGACTGCCTACCAGGTATTTAGTAATGTTACTTCTCTGTATTGCGTGCAAACTCACCAGGATTTACCAGAATCACTCCACCGTACCGTGGATCGGTAATGGGAACTCTAGCAGGGATTTTGAGCAATGCAATTGCTACTTTTGGGCCATTTCCATCGGTACTATTGTAGTCCATTGGTACCTCAAGCCTCGCACATTGCAGGTCATCGAAACAAGGATGGTAAACAAGCTGTTTAGTGGGTGTGATCTGGGGAGTTTTTGTCAACAAGCAGCTTCGTCAACATTATGCCCAGAGCTCTACCCCGCACCACGGCTTATCTTCTGCCATACATGCATCCTCTACTCCTTCGTCGATTGGATGATTGTCCCCGACCTGCCAGAGTTGACCCAAAAAGCTGACTGGTGACCACTCATAGTGTTGTGCCACGATGATACCGAGCAGTACAACTATGAGAATTTTGTCAATCCTCCGAGATTGCGTCGCGCGCTCACGTGAGGTATGCTAATGCTTGAAATCCGTCATGGTGAGAAGAGCTGTTCGTCCTGGACAGAATCGCTTAGATCGCTCTCCTGGTTCTGTACATGAACAGAGGTATTCACACAATGTACTCGTTGGTGAAAATTTCTCCTACGAGGCATTTGAAAGGCACAGAGACCCGGTTAGCTTCCTGCCAACTGCGTAGAGTGGAGATAAGATTAGATGATCGTGTCCACTTTGTGTGCCGTTCACTTCACTTCGCATGTCCCCGACCCCACTAGTTCTACCTCAGATCCACTGCGGTCACCGAAAGGAACCAACTATGCAGTCTTAACATACTGTAAGCATAAGTTCTTGTGAAGTTTGGAGCTTCAGATTTCAATTCCTTAAATGGATGTCCCCTATGCTTTCGAAGAAGCAACGATTTTGCTCAATCGGACTCAGCAGAAATACATAGGTAGGAAGTTCATCGTCCGAATCAATAAGAAGATACCTCCAAAGAGGTAGCGCCGTGTCGAGGAGCTGTCTCTTGAAAGAATGGATATTTATTTGATCCTATCGTCAGATCGAGAACTACCATATCTACAACAAAAGCTGCTCCCACGAAGAAACTATGTTTCGGGAAGATACGAGCGATCGACGAACATCATGAAATTCTTGTAGCATATATGTTCATATGCTTTGAGTGGAGTCAAGGATTTATCCGTGAATAGGCTTGTCGGCACGGCTTCCTGATCATCCCATTGCATTTAATTCAGTCGCCATCTTCCAAAACATCGCTGTCTTGACTTCCATGCAAGAATTTCACGAAATGATATGCGATTACTTGAGGGATGATACGACGGACGAAAGCCTTTGCATACCGTGGCATACTTGCCGTTGCGATTACGGTTTGCTATTTACTATACCACTATGAACTGATACTCTCTGCGTGCGGGCATACTTCTAACGGAGAGGAAACCTCGCCGAGCGACCTAGAATCTCTAGTATTGACAGAACAGCAATGCGCCGCGATTTTTCCAGGCTTGACGAAAGAAATTGACGATGTTGTGGCCCGAGGACCATTCACATTAGACAGGCGACCTGATGATTACACCGGCCTTGTGCAAGGACGTATCAAGAATGGAAAGGTGCGATTGAACTCGCTGGGCGTGCTGGCGCTGACCCAAAGTCCAGCTGTATATTATTTCCACCGGTAGCAATCCATCGCAGATGATGCTTCAGGTAATTGAATTCACTGTGTCATATCCAAGAGTAGCTTGTACTAACCCCCTTCATAGGAACAGAACTCTGTCCTCCATCAACTACATCGCGCGATTATTACCTCCCCATCGTCTCTACCGGACACTTTGTTTACTTTTTGCATACTCGATACACCTACGAACAACTCATGGACCTTCTCGAGATCCAATGATCCGGCTTGGGAGGCTGGGGGTAATTATTGGGTGATGCCCCACTTTAGCTTTTGGTCATGGCCAATGCCGTTCATCGGGACGATGGATCAAGCACTCTCTAGAATTGAAAGAATAGAAGAAGAAACACTATGGGCAGACAAAAGCGATAAAGCAGTGTGGAGAGGAACAGCATGGTACAATTCAGTTGCAAATAGAGACCTAAGACCAGCCTTAGTCCTTAAGAGCAAAGGAAAAGAATGGGCGGACGTTCAAACTCTGGAATGGCACAACAATGCAGAAGATGCAGCGAATGCTATTGCCATCCAAGATTTCTGCAAATATAAGTTTATTATTTATACGGAGGTAAGTTCCATCTTAGTTGGAATACTTCCACAATTGTAAACTTTTTCGTCTTTAGCATGCTTAACCTTTGGACATGCTTAGGGAATAACCTACTCCGGGCGTCTTCCTTTCCATCAAGCCTGCGCATCCGTAATAATTAGTCCACCAATAAGTTATCTACTACATACAACGCATCTTATCCACCCTGTCTTCTCAACCTCGTTCCTACCGCAGGCCAAATCTCCCGCATCTTCCGACATTTACGACTGGTGGACCTCGCGCTGGCCTCAAACTTACAAAGCCTCAGAAGCCAACATCGTCTTTGTCAAACCGGACTGGTCGGATCTTGAAGAGACCATCTTGTATCTACGTCGGCATCCCGAAATAGCGAGTGCTATCGCTCAAAGACAGCGGGACACCTTTAAGAGATATCTCTCTCCTGCTGCAGAGGCTTGCTATTGGCGAGCGCTAGTCAGAGGCTGGAGTCAAGTTGCTAGACCAAATTATGAGGATGGAAGTGCAGGAAATTGGAATGTTGGAGGTGTTGACGTTGTTGAAGGAATGAGGTTCGAGACTTATGCTTTGCTTGGAAAATTGAAGTCAAAATGAAGGATTTGGCTGCTTGTGATGTTGTTCTCGTAGCATTGTCCTTGTTGCATTAGTGACTACTGTTATTCGCAGAGCGAGGACGCTCTCACGTGGTGAGATTACACATTTCGTCGGCTTCCTCTACTTTCTGTGTAGCATCCCTAACTCGCTTGTTCAGAGGGCGCAAGTGTCTAGAAAATGGAACTGGAAGCATTTTCAAGAGCCGGTAGGTGAATTGTCAGAGTCATGAATTTCAAGGACGACAAGCGCATAAACAACCTACATTCAAAAGCTTCAGTTGTTTGACAGTATGTTAGTAGGTTAGTTGCACGCTATAAATCAAGGATTCTTCATATGAGATTCCTTTCTCTGCTTCGAGGAAATTCATCGTACCCATAAGTTTACGATAAAGATACATTCCCCTACACCCCGTCCCCCTACTTTAACTCAGCCCTCCTCCTCCTCCTCCTCCTCCTCCTCCTCCCCCCCCCCCCCCCCCCCCCCCC